>JANHGN010024480.1:0-60986 GCA_024605025.1 Megaceryle maxima
TTTTGTTTTTTGTTATGGTGGTGTGTGGGGGGGGGGGGGGGGGGGGGGGTGTCAACGTTTTCATTTTCCAGCTGGCACTATTTCCCAGTCCTGCTTTCTCCCCTGACAATCACACAGCCAAGTCTCATACACAGAGATGATATGAGGAGTTTCTTCAGCAGCAGCAGTGAGAACTTGAGTGCTACTTACATATACTCACAAACAGCAAGAATCAGGTGCTCAATAAAACCAGCAGGAAGCTCCAGGGACTCATCCTAAAGGGATATGAGAATTTCTAACACCCCAAAAACCACCCCACCTCTCCCCATCCCCAGAAGTTACTGCCTTTGTATCCGCGTCAGCAGAAACAGAGACTTTTCAGGGACTAACTACCAAAATTAGTGAGTTCCTATACAGGTCTTAACCAAAGTCAGTGGTAGATAAGTTACATTTTAGTCACACTTCCTATCTCACAGTTGGATGGAGCTTCTCAGCAGCATTTTTTGGTCAGCAGAATTAATTCATCTCAAACAGAAGTGGTGCAGGGCATTTAAATTGGCACTTCCAACTCTACAACCAACCAATAAATCTTCAACAGCAGTGAACAAGTCTCTCTTTTGTGTTTCAGGGAAATGACAGGCAACAGTGACAGCACGACAATGGATATTTTGTCTCGTTCCTTTCAGTGGCCATTTCCCCTAATCCACAGGCTGGCCTGTTGATTCTGCTATGACTCAAATGAAAAAGATCCTCCTGAACATGCGCACCACCTCCTGTGAGATGTGAACCTTCCTGGCAGGTCTCATTCAATTCTCCATCACACAACCATACTTATACTACAGCTGGAGATTCTCAATCACGTTCACTCTGATTTCTTACTGTTTCAGATGCTGGAGTGATGTTGGGCAATATTAATTTTGTTTATGCAACCTCTAATGCAGTGCACTTTCACAGAACATCATGTGTTATTTGATCCTGTAATTTTGCAGCCTCTCCAGAATAAATCTGACCTTAACTGGTTTAACACAACCGGCTCTGAACCAAACTAAAATGTTGACTTTGAGGTTGAATTATGTGGTTGAGAGATATTTTTTTTCCCCCTAATTAAGGCTAGAATTAAACCAGTGATATTCAGTTATAAGGTCATCCTAAATCATAGAACCAAGATGGACATTTTCTTCTTTCATTCTGATATATCAAATGGAGATGGAAAAATTCCTGAAATGTTTTGGCTTTGGCAGTACATCTAACTTGTCCTCAGATGAGCCTGCATGAATAACTGAAACTATAGCAGCAATTCTGCTGTTGAGGCTCATACTATACTTACCTTCATGATGGTCTGCCATAACAGGAGTGAGAATATTTATCACAGTGGATTGTACAAACTTAATCATATAAATGAAAACTATCATAGGATGAGAATCTTCACTCCCTGTGGTATTTGCTATAGCAAACTGCAGCATTTCTGAAGTGATCTATCCAAACACATGCATTTCTGGATGTTAAAGGAGGAAGTGTGTCATGGTCTTTCTCCTTGCCTTTCTACCTGGACAACACTGTGCAAACACAGCAGAAGTTCCATCAACTTTGATAACATCAATACATCACCCTTGACTCATGTATTCAGTGAGATGTTCATTAAAGTTCATTCCAATTTATTAAAAGGGTCTCTGAATAAAAGAATGTGCAGCAGATTCTGCCAGGCCTGAATCAGACACTACAATTTCTGAATTACTTTAGTCTACTAAATCAATAATATCTGGATCAAAACCATCTCTCTTTCAGACTCATAATCACAGAGTAAGGTTCTTCATTGTACTATTATTGTAGATTACATTGATTCCACATACTTCTAGAGAATGGTATTTTCAAGGCCCCCATCTGTTCCGTTTTCCTTGTCATGTTCTCCTGTCAGCTAAATTGTCAACCTTTCACTCCTTACTTGGGCAACTTCTGAAAATGTGGGCTCATCAGTGCAAGTGCATAACCAAGACAGCCATCTGCTCTTGTAAGTTAAATGACCACGACGCATCAGTATTGCAACAATGTCGAGAGGAGATTTCGGTAAAGGAAGAAGTCAGATGAGCAAGTAACACCCCTTTTTCTGACCTGTAATCAAGTGTACTTTTTCATAATCAAAAAATAAAAAACCTCTGAAAGGAAAAAAAAAAAGAAACTAAAAAATTACAACTGCACATGTTGATGATGCCCTGGGATATTTTAACTTGCTTGCCAAGATACGCTGGGTTTTGTGAAGCTATTGTGCTTATTCTTGTTGTTCAATAAAAAATAATTAGTTGCTATGGTAACTGCCACATCATGTCATGCTTATGTTGTTTCTGGGATAAAGAGCACCTTCTTCAAAAAAAAAGTCATCAGTTTGTGGTAAAATGCTTTTGCTTTTTGTCATATCTCTGAGAAACAGTTTCACTCTATTTTAAACTTCTCGTATAGAGATGACACCATATGATCAGAAAATGTTCTTTTCCCTTTCCATAGTCGAATAAGCCATTTGTGTCTTCATTAAGGAATTAAGCAATGGTTGTGATAACAGAGGACACAAAATATTTGCAGTATCTTTTTAGATAGTATAGGTGTAGCTGTATAATGCCATCAAAATAACAAAACAATTGTCTCAACATACACCTTAGTAACATTTTGCATAGATTATGGTGCTGTATTGATTGTATTTGTATTAAATGATACAAAAGGGGGAGTATTAGGTTTTGAAGAAAGCAGTAACAGATTGTGCACAGATTTATGGCTGGTCTTGAGCATGCAAAAGCTTTGTTAGCAGTGCAGGTGAAAATAAGCAAGACCTGTGAAGTCTGACTATGCTGGTCCAGCAGCACTGTAAAATGCACCATTCCTGCATCTCCTTCATCTCTGCTTTCGCCCTTCCAGGACAGGCTGATGTCTTCCAAGCTCATCTAGGACCTTGCAAATCCACCCTGGGGGCTAAAGGCTTGAAGTAAGGTGAATCATAGTTCACGTTTTGCAGCTGCTGCTACATTCCTCATCACCTTCTCTTCCCGTTAAGTCAGTGGCATTCATTTAGGCATAGGTAGCAGAAGCCAAAAAAATGTCATTTTCCATTCCCAGAAGCCTACCTCTCTATGCAAGTACCCCAGCATACAACTTTTCCTACACTTAAAATTACCTAAGTAGATTCCATGCAAGGTAAGATTTTGACTTTACTTTTCACAACCTCTTTTTAAAAAAACTTCCTAAGAACTAATTAATAAATATGTTTTTTAAAAGAGACATTAAGATCTAATCCAATTTTGCAACCTATCAACAGCAAACAGGTTAACATTTGTTTATTATTTTATCAATCAAAGCCCAGATTTCAAAATAAGTGCTGTACACATATTCCCTCAGCGCAGGTATGGTTTGTGTATACAAGTTTGGGATACCCAGTATCTCAGACACACAGTAGCTGGATGCCACTATGCCTAAGTCATTCTGGTCACCTTTCAAGACGCTCATACAATGTGAGCTCACACAGTATAAGCTTTACAAACTTTATTTTTGTCATTTGACTAGTTAAGTCTTATAAAAAATATTTTATAAAAAGAAAATCTGGTATTCACTGAACAACTTACCAAAATTTACAAACAGCTGGACCTTCAGCAATGCTGCCTAAAAGTGATATTCAGCAGACAGGCCATTATAGTTGAGAAGAGGGAAGAGAAAACTGGGAAAAATTCTTACTAAGGCAAACACAATCAATAGCATGTGTCTTTCCAGGCTTGTAATCAATTAATGTATCTTTAACGTTAACGATAACTTGATTCAAGGTGCAGTGGAACACACTTGTTCTAGTTGTAAGAATATGAGGAACTGAATCTTCATTCCACCACTGTGCTTAACACTGTTTCTAGAAGTGACAAGTACAGAACCACTAAATACAACAAAAATCAAAGCTACAGCACCTGAGGTGAACATAAGCCACAAGCTTATTTGTATGCATACAAAAAAAGTACATTAAAATAATGCTATTTCTGTTCTATTTCAGACTTTCCAAATGTCACATTTACAGCTGCACATGCACTCTTAATTTGTCTCCCTTGCGTACCCAGCCGGTGCACTGTGGCAGGCAGTCTGTCAGAGACAAAATGTGACGATGTAGTCCAAGAAGGACAACACCTACATGCCTGGAAATGAATAGAGCTTGCATAATCACAGTAAGTCTGAAATTCTTCTCACTTGTGTGTGGATTTTTACTATCTCCCATATATTAATTACTACACTGAATTTTTAAACACTCAGAGTAAAGAAAACATTTGTCGCACGTACAACTTCTAACATGCTCTCTCTGTTGTGAGTGAATACCAGGAGGATTTTCTACTTAAAACACATTCCATCATTGGGGAAGAGGGCAAAATACATATTTTGCTCACAACAGGGGACAGCTATTATCTTTGAAAGACTGTACTGCATATTTAGCACCATGTGCTGGGTTCACACAGTGCTCCAAAAGTGGAATTTACAAAACAAGACCAGATCCTGAGTAAGATGGAGGTGGGATGTTAGACGGGGAGGATGGTGCCACCCTGTTCTCCCCAGACCTCCTGGGCATCCTCAGGACACTGCTCTATCTCTGCTCCTGCACTGTGGGAAGCATGTGCTGGGCTATGCAGAGTTCAGTGATTTTAGCAGACTGACTGGATTTCCCTGAGGATCTCCTGTGAGACAAGGGAGATAGTGATTTTTAACATCTCACAGCTTGGTTAAATCTGAAAGGAATGACAGTGGACCAGTAAAGGCCCGTTTGTAACCTTGGAGGCTTGCTTTTCTGGTTTGTTCTTGGGTTGGTTTTCCTTGATAATGCTATAAAGATTGCTGTAAACTGTGGGGATGATAATGCTGTTCAAGGAAATGTTTAGACTTTGTATACTGGACAATATTAGGCAACCTGAGTGCAAGAGGTTGGTTCTACTTCTTTCAAATTACAGCTGAGTTTTGTATGTATACACAAAGTAAGACCTGCATGTTTCTGGGATCTTTTTCTTGTAGCAAAAGCCTTGATCAAAAATGTAACAAAGCAAGAAAACAACATCTAAAAAAGAACAAAACCACTTGTCATTACTGTAATTTTGGGGAAGGATTATCACAAAAGTTTCTTTGTCACTTTTAAAATGTATTGACAGGATTTACAATTAATTTTTTTTTCTGAGATGGTTACTTACATACTTAATTGAATTTAAGTATCTTAACCTTTTGTTCATGTTTATAAGAAAATTTGGAAATTATTATTAACCAGAAATAACACCCAAACAAATCAAGAATTTAAAATAAAAAAATGAGCTATTCTAACACCTTGGAATGCAAATAATCTGGAAACTATAAGAATATTTCCATGTGTCTGCACTTTTTTGGTCATTGACTAGAGGAGTTTTAGGAGACATTTTAGGATGTCTTTCTTAACACATGAATTTCACTTATAACACAATTTTATCATCCATAATTTTGACCCATTTGACATTAATTACATTACAATCATAACACTAAGCAAACAAAAACTGCATTTTCCTCTCCATACTGCACACTCACTGTATCACATGGAGCTGCACCAGGGTTCGCAGCCCTTGCAGGATGCCACTCCCTTTTCCCCAAACCAGAAAACATGAGTCAGACTATTTAGCAAGAAGCAAGAGCTTGCTGGAGAAGCATTTTATTGTAGCATGTAGTCTACTGGCAGGCGGGAGAGGGCACAATTTCAGTCTGATTTTTATTTGTAGATTTATTTAAAGAGTATGACTAATGGTCAACATAAATTTGAGATGAAGTCCAAAGTAAAAGTGAAACCTTATTGTTTCATGGGAGCAAAAAACCCACAATTACACAGCTGAAAGAGCGGAGCAGAGTTTAGAGTGTGTCGCAAGCTATAATCACTGGCCCAAATCTTGGTCTTTAAGACAGAAATCAGGGGCTGCCTCTGCAGCATCCTCAACAGCAGCATAAGGACACACATGCCCCATGGCAAGCTATGTCTACATTTTAGAGGCTCATATCCTCTTTGAAACTTACCCTTAACCTAATTAAATTCTTTATGGTTTGCCTGCTCATGCTGTCCCTAGACAGAGATATATACAGACACACACATCGTTTCTCCTGGAAGGAACACAACAGACATACCCCAGCCTGGGGCATGCATCATCATGGGGACCGGAGTGTGGGTGCAACTACAGTAGTAAACCAAGACATGTGAAGGAAGATTAAAGGTCCTTCTCAATAGGGGAATCAGAAAACAATCAGGATATGTGATCTAATATAAAGCATCAATAATAATATTGGCAGAGCAGTCACACACTACAAGGAATCCCTGAGCAGGGAAATGCAGCACAACACAAACTTGCCCCGAGCTGCAGCCAAGGGCCGTTGCACATTGTGAGTGGTTTGCTTACAGCTTTTCCGGGTTTCTTTCCATTAAGTAGGTCTCGCCTGAAAGAAACACTACACTGTAGAAACTGGGCAGCTCAGAGAGCTTCTGCCACCTACACTGAGACTTGTGCTGCACTAGCTCCAGCCCAGGCAAGACTTGAATCACCTGGCTCAACAACAGCTCAGTTCTGGGGGACCTGTCAGTGTGGTAGTGTCAACATAGCCCTTGACTTTTACAGTCTTTACTTACCCTGCTTACCCAGGGAGGTTTAGACAAAACTTACCTCCTTAGTTCACTGATTATTACTGGGAAAAAAGAGAGTCTTGCAGCAATAGTCTTGTGAATTAAAATTCCCTATTTCTGACTCCTTTAAGCATCTTCCAAACTAAACAATTTTATGATTCTGTGATCTTCTAAATTCCCCCATCTGGTAAAAAGCTACCAGATCATCTTATCTGTTAGAACTTGGGGCAGCCATTATCTCTTAGTGTGGGTCTGAGTAGGCTGCACCACAAAAAGCCCCGATTTCAACTTAATCTCCTGGTACATCCCTACAGATGCTGAGCAATAAACAGCGCTTGTAAGCAATTAGCTCATCAATGCTCATCTGGTGGCTGTTCTGAACGCTGTCCACAGCTGAGTCACCACCATTACGTCTTCTCCAGTGGGGCATTGCAAGAGCCACAGGGAAGGGTAAGAAGGTGGCAGTGAAAAAAAAAAAAAAGGCTCCCTTCATTTCTGGCTGGAAAGCACATAATTTTCTTCTTCGACTTTCATTTTTCAATTTCATCTAGTACTTGTGCTGTCTTATTAAATCATGTATGACTAAACATTGCCTAAGAATTAAACTTTTTTCTGAGAGACCCAGTTTAGCTGTTAGCCATGGTACAATATTTTGAGATAATTTAGTGGTGGGCACAAACAATGAAAATCATATGGAAACTGTCAAAAAATAAAATAATTGTTAGCCCAGAGCTGTATTTATAGAACAATGCTTAAGTCTCACAAAGTGAGATCAGATTATCAGTTCAGTGTACTAACAAAAAGCAATAACAAAAGCCTTACTTACAAAGGTGTGATGAAAAAGATTAATACAAACCTGAAATCAGCAGTCTGAAAGACTACTTTATTCTATCACAGTGTTTGTCACTATGTCTGGAAAACACTGGGGAAATATTGATTCATTGGTCATTCAGTATTTGGAAACATCAGACTTTTCATTACACATATCAAAAGAAAGGTCTTTCCATTTTAGCTCTGTAGTGACACTGTTATCACTGTAAATTATCTTAACACTGTGTCTAAACCAAGAGAATGCAACAAGTTCTAGTCTTCACTAATTGTTTAAAACAGAAAGGCAGAGACTTCCAAAGGCTTTGTACATCAGCATGGCTTGAACACCTAAATGCTTATGTAAATTCGAGATTAAGTTCCTGGTTCTGCCTCACTGCTTCAAAATCCTGGAAATAAATTTTGTATCCAAAGTACTTCTGGGCATTGTCATTGCACTGTATCAACTCCAGAATCCACTCGTTGTTTATCAAGTATGGAGTATATTACACTTAATGCATTAGCATTCAACTAGGATTCAGATTATGATTATTCACATTAGACATGTCTTTATCAAAACTACACAGATGGGAGAAGATTTAATAATTATTCTTTTCATATAAATTCACAGAAAGAAGTCAGGCAAATATTTTCTTATAAAAATTAATGGGGGTCTGCTAAACTGCTCAATGGTTGAAACTAATTTCTTTTAATCACCAAGCAAATTAAATATTAAGAAGTTACATTTCCCATTTATTTCATAAATTTCTGTGAAAGTAGGAATAAAGATTTCCCACATGGTCAAAATCCAAAGAGAGAATGAATTAAAAAGCCAGATTTTCCAATTTAACTGAACCCTATGGTCTCCACTGGGGAGAGACATTTGCTTTTTAGTTAGCTTCCTTGCACATGTGCTGCTGCTACAGGGCTGTACTGGAGTTGAGAGCTAGGCTTGGCCACCAGCACTTCGCTGGAATAGAGTTTTTTTTCTTGTGCACACACCTCTGAAAACTGACAGACCTGCAGTAGAATGGAACCAAGGACAACTCTGCCTTAGTAATTCCTTACCTTCCCTCCTGCCTTTGCTTTAAAAGCTTTATTCCTCTTCCCACACTTACTTTTTCTTTCAAATTTCTCCTGTAGCACACATTTGAATGGCTGAGGAAGCATCTCAGGATTAAAATCAATGCATTTAAAGCAAGAATCTTATGCCAATAGGAAACCTATTTTGCTTTAATAGTTATATACACCAAAAGTCATTTTACACTTAAACAGTGATGGTTTGTATTCTGACAAAGAAAAGTAACTGTGCACATTGCATGTGTGAGTACATAGCTGGTAGGAGACAGCAGGCAAGCAAGGGCTATAAAGACCTTAGGCAGACATCATTACGTACAATATAGTTCTTATTTCTTAACAGCAAGAACAAATCTTGGCACCATTATTCCTTCTGAATAGCACTTGACCCCCAAGTGGACTGTTCACATCATCTTGAGAAAGGCTTGAAGAGCACAGCCCCTGGTGAGCCCAGGATGATCTGAGGAATGAAACATTTGAGCACAACAGCTCAGGTCAACACTGCTCCACGGACAACTCTCATTTCTTCAAGAGCAAGAAATCTGACATTGTCGGGCAACAGAAAAACTGCTGTTCCTGGAATTGTACAATGCTCATGCGAGGCAAGAGCTCTCCCCAGTCACTCCAGTAAAGTAATATGGTTGAGAACCTGTTTAATAAAGATCTCAGAAAGGATACTGGCAATTCTGGAGCATGCAGGGTTTTTTTTCCCTCCTTTTCATCTCATTACTGCCTCATAAACTTTGCTGTTTGTGAACATGCTTCTGACTATGAGCTGCACTTTTCCTGCTCTCTGCCCTTGCCTGGAGTGGACTAGGTAATTGTACTACATCAGGCTTAAAAAACTGCTTACAACTGCTGTGTCCCCTCCTAGAGGCTAGACATGGCCAGAGTGCTGCTGCACCGAACTGCAGCTGGGTGCTGAGCTCCAGCAGCCTCCAACATGTTACTTCTGTGGTCATCAGATCCTGCACGGAAGGAGTGGAAAGTGAAGATGCATCGCTTGGCAGGAGAATCCCTCAAATGGTTCAGCTCTCTCTAACAGGGCATCAGTGAGGCACAAAAGCACGACACAGTGAAGCACCAAAAGCATGGAGAGGCTGAACCGCAGCTGTCATTTCAGGAGTGGAAGTGTGGTGGTGTTAGGGGAGGTCCTGCTTCTGCCAGCTCAGGCAGGCTGGGCCTCATTTGCCAGCAGCCTCCCCACTCAGCCAACGCAGGCATCTCTGAGCGTGCGTAGGAAGCCCAGACAAAAACCTAGGTGTGATGGAAAGCTTTTAACTCACTGGAAAAATGACATTATTTTTCCTCTAGATCTGTTTCTCAGTCTCTTCATGATTCAGCCATACAAATGTGTTCCGGTGCAGAACTGGAGACAATGAACTGCATGGCCCTTCTGCTGAAAAACTCCTGGATGAACCACAGCCCTTGATATCCTTCTTCCACAGCAGACGAGGCTAACACAAGGCATACCACCAACAGCCAGTCACTGCTATTATGTTACTTTGCTCCTATGGCAGAGCCCCCAAGACATCACTGGCATCTTTTAAAACCCATTTAGATTGCAGCCAGAAACCTTGGGCACACATACGTATCTCTGGGTGCTCTCAATCTTCCTCATCAGAACGACTGCCTGAGGAGGGTTTGCAGCATGGTCCATGCTGGCAAACCTGCTGTTCTTATGCTATGGAAAATGGGTGTGGTCTTGTAAAACCAGCACCACTATTTTTTATTAGTGAGGATTTTTTTCACAGCCATTTACATCCCGGAAAAAAAAAAAGAATTTGTGCACATTTTTCCTCCACAGCGAAGTGTTTGCAAAGCCTGTCTTCTCAGCTTGTTCTGTACACTGAGCTTCTGTCTGCCTGTTTTGTTTTGGCTGTTCTAATTTACATAGTATTTCCTCTCCCTGTGTAGATTTCAAGGTTATGCTGGGGTCAAGCTGTATCTTTTGCAAATCAGGATGTAAACAAGTCTGAATAACTCATGCAATACTGCTCTGCCCACCTCCTTTTCTGTTCAGGGTTTTTTTTTAGATTTATATTACCATCGAAAATGATCTGGGATCCTTTTAAAGATCCCATTTCATACTTTTCAGCATCCAGTAAATTGGCCACATAGCAGGGAAATGCCAAGTGCTCTGAAATAACCATAGCAAAGACAGCTATGATAAGAAGCCCAGCTCACCAAAAGCTCACTGAAAGAGCAATATCTTGTCAACTACAATTTGCTCATGGAGTAAAAAGAGCTTGAATTTTATGTTCAGACAGAAACATCTCCATAAAGCACCTCTGCGCGCACAAACACACACACACAAAAAGGTTTGGTTAGAGATGGAATAGGCTGAGAATAATTCTGGCTGGTGAATCCTTGCCAGCTCCACTCCTCCACACATTCCTGCCTGCATTCTGATCTCATTATGCGCTGGGTGAGAGCGTGAGCTTCACTGGAACAGCTCTCACCCATCTGCATCCTCTTCTTACTGCTCAAGCTGAAGGAGGATGTATATTTATAACCCCCTTCGAGATACTGTGTGGATTCTGGGTGCAGAGGCAGCACATGTCACTGGCATGCTGGGCAGGGCGAAGGCACGGGACAACTCGTGCAGGAGATGCATGCGGGTATTTTCCTGTTCCTCCCATTT
Organism: Megaceryle maxima; assembly: GCA_024605025.1. Classification (NCBI taxonomy): domain Eukaryota; kingdom Metazoa; phylum Chordata; class Aves; order Coraciiformes; family Cerylidae; genus Megaceryle; species Megaceryle maxima. Next base: position 11,139 of record JANHGN010024480.1, read on the forward strand.
TAAGAAGCTGGGGCTTCACTTCAAATAGCTAGATGAACTGCCCTAGTGCCCTGCTCTTTCTGAATTAAGAGCAAAGCCTATGCTCTAACACTGGTTTTTCCTCCCACAGGTACTGAGTGTATCTGGATGTATCAAGCGGGATCCCCTAAGGATCTGTCCTGAAATCAGGTCGATTCAGTATTCTCACTAATGACTCAGCTCACAGAAAGGACAGTGCAGAAGGTGCAGATGCTGGGGAAGGCTGCAAATGCTTTGAAAGACTCTTTCATAATTCAGAATGGTCTTGATAAATTGAATAAACAGCCTTAAATCAAGCTTTGAAGCAAGTATGAAGTACTAAGTAAAGGAAGGAGAAAAAAAATGAACAAATACAAAACAAGAAATAACTGGATAAATAAGAGTACTGCAAAATGCATGCTGGGAGTTATGGAGGACCCCAGGTGGAATATGACTCAACACCATGACACACTGCGACAAAAAAAAAAAAGTAAATCACTCAATGATGTATTAAGACCAATGCATGTCAGACATCGGAAGTAATTATTCCCTTTCATTAAGCATCAGTGAAACTTCTTTCAGGGTGCAATTTAGAACACCATATTTTACCAAAAATGCAAACAAATTTGAGAATAAAACATCCTCATATATGGAAAGGCTCAATTTCAACTCCATTTGCTTGGTCTGGAAAAGAGGAGACTCAAGAGAATATCATAAAAGCTTCCAAAACAGTAAACAAGAATATGTGACATATAACATAATAATTAACTTAATTCAGAGCGAGCAGTATATAAGCTATATATTAGGAAAAGTTTTCTAAGACTAGTTAAGTCTATCTGCAGGGTATCTCTGTGTCTTCCTAATTATCCTTGCCTCTCAGCATGGCTGATTATCCCAGGCTGGCTACACTGTGCCCAGCAGATAGTCCACCCAATGTCAGAAGTGGCTGCTCGGAGGCAGTTGTGTCCTCCCTGCTCCGTGCGCTGTTTCACAGCACTACTCTGCATTCAGATGACATCGAGTTCCCCGCAGGACTGCATTGCTGTGATTCGGTGCTCGACTACAAGTAGTCCAAGATTTCTTACCTCACCCGCTCACGCCAGAACGGCGCAGGCAAGAGCAACTCAGTACAGGTTTCTGTCAAGGACACAAAATAACAAAGGGAAGTTGAGCAGCATGTTAGCTCAGCATTCAAGGAAAACACGCAGGGTCTGTTTTCAAATCCCAGGAAGGCAGATCACCCCACTACATGAAGAGACATGGTATCACCAGGTGGGTCCCTAGCAGCATCCTCTCATCTAAGAGAGGATCTCATCTCCCAACTCCTTCTCAGCATTGAAGTTCAATGGTAGTCCCTTCTTATAGAGAAGCCAGATCCACCGAAGGTTATCATTGCAGTGAAGACAGGAGGACAGCAATCCTTCAGCTACTTATGACAGTGAAAACAATTTTGCTTGTCTGGCCAGCATTCAGCACTCCGCTGTTGCTGTGCTCAGGCTCTGCCCATATACTCAATCCCCCATTAGCCAGCACAGCAACTTCATGAGACAGGTTTTTTCTGTTTTTCTGATAGTCAGTACAAGGGAGCCTTGCCAGCATGACCAACATATAGCAGCCTCTCTGGGGTAAAGCAACATGGGCAAGCTGAGGATCAGGCTCAAAATGGAAGGCTTCATAGCAGAGGTATCACCAGACCTGCTGACTGGGAGCCTGTCTATCACTCCCTTATAGGTTACTGCCATGGGCATGTTTTCAGGCCTCTTCTTTGGGATGTGGCAGCCCTTGTGAGAAGCCCAAAGGACTTCAGTAGTTCTGGAGAGGAACAAAAAATAAAACCCTCTCTGTCTCGGAGCTGGAAAGCGACCCAACTTGTACATATGGGAAAAAATCATTGTTATAGACAAAGCCATGGACAATTGGGCAGATGATGTGCCTGAGAACTATGAACATCTGTTGTGTGGTAAATATGCAACCATCAGCTTTTCTCTATAAACAAAATCAAATAAAAGAACAGGATGATAGCTTTTATTTATATGTCTATCATAGAAGTCTGGGAATCAACACACCACTGTAAAATGCTAACTTGACCCATTAGCTTATTTGGAGATCACTACTAACGCTCCACAGAGTACATTTCTCCCAGAACAAACTGGATATAAGAGGGGATTCATGGGACCAACTCTCTTCTGCCCCCTCTCTCTGAATCCTGTTGCCACCTACCCCTTCTTCTATGAGACCGTGTCTCAAGCCTGTGGGCACCCTCTCTGATGGATCTATCTCCTGCATTGATCGGCTGCCACCTTGGATCTGTGGGTGTTGCTAGATCACACCACTCACTAGAGCTTCAAACAAGCAAATTCAGGCTTTCTCGCACTTTGCAGGAGCTCCCTAAACATCCATAGGTTCACACTTCTCATTCAACTTCCTCACACCTCTCCTCTGCCATTGTGCCTATCAAGAAAATAGGTGGGTTGTTTTTTGTGTTGAACAATATTGTTTCATGGTTTCCTTGCACCATCTACCAGTATCCTCTGTTACCCCCTCTGGTACTTAGAGGACAGGCTTTCTGAAAGGACAACCTTTTGATCGGTGTATTTATAATGCCAAGGGCAGCCCAATCTCTTCCCAGAATGAGGCTTGAAGGTGCTGCCGTAATAAAAATAAATAAAGGCATCACCATTAATTCATCTTCTCTTTCTATACAGGAAATTGTGATTGACAGGAAGAATTTGGGTCAGACTTGCATTTTGTGCTATCTCATTGAAATCAACAGAGCATTAGGAGATGTCACTGGCAATGTTTAAAGCTAGAAAGGACCCAGAAAAACAAAACTCAAAACCACACCCTATTGCAAAGGTGGCAAATTACCATCACTGAAGCAATACTTTCATATTGTTTAAACAAGGGAAGAGCACTTTACTTAATACAGCTTAGTGGCATACTGTCAACCACAGAGGTACTTTATTACCATTAAATTGTTGCTTTTGATGAATAGATTCTTGGCCAATGGCTAAAGTGAAGTGCCAGCAGAGGATGAGGAGCCTGCGGAGAGCTTAGCTGATAAGAGAATGCGTTAAAGAGAAACTATTCTGATTTGTGTGACAATCATCTTGTGAGAATATTTTCCATCTGTGCTATTTTTGGTTCCCAGTGAGATCGTTCTTACAAGAATATGGAATTAGAATTTGGATACCGGCAAAGTAAGGGGGCTTTGCATGTGTGCCCCCCTCTCCCCCCCCCCCCCCCAACCTCCATCAGGGAGCTTCACTGCTGAGCAAGGTCAAATTATATCAATAAGACACTGCAGGAAAATCTTTTACATTCCCAGATTGGTTAGAGAAATTAAAAATCATCCTCCAGGATTTCCAAATCAAGGAAAGTTGTTTATTTTAAGGATCAGTGTAGCATTATGTTTATGACTCATTAATCACCTTGGCTGGAAAATCTATGTCAAATGAGGAACCTTAGAAGATTTGCACAGAATGGTCAGATTCTGTCTGTCTTTAACCACATGGTCTAATGGAAGGAAAAGCCTTCCTTTTCTGCACAGAGAATCTGAATTTATGGACAAGTCCCTGCAATTATGGACTGAGTTACTTAACCTTTCTGACACTAATTCTATCCCACAAGTCTCTTTTGGGAGGAGTTACTCTCAGTGCATGCTTGTGGCAGAAAGAGATTTACTGGAGCAGCTAAGGGAATTAATAACTTTTGGTGCAGTACACATGTCCCCGTATGGTTTTAGCAGTGCCTGCACAGAGCTGCATTTGGCCTCTGCTTTTACAGTGCCCTGCACAACTTCAGCACACAAGGACAGTGGAAGGTACCTCATGTACATCATCCCTAAACCAGAGCTTTATAATGGACCCTCCTGATGCTGGGCTCTGGGAGAATCAAAGTCTCTACTGCACAGATATCCCTTGCCTGAGACAAGAGCCGAGGTGTGACAGTGCAAGCAGATCATGGGCCATTTAAGGCAGTGCAGTTCAGTGTTCTCTCAGGACAGGTTTGCAGTCTGGTGCTGGTTATGCAGAGTCATGATGCAGCACCTGATCCAACCAGCAGGACAGGAACCTGTATTTCATTCAAGACTTTAAGGCATTTGACTAACTCAGTTTTGTTTTTTGTTAATATAAGTTTTTAAAATTAACCTCCCAAGGGAACTAGAGGATACATTTCAAAGTCTATTCATGTAAACAGCTAGAGAGGTCTGTTTGTTCTACTCGTGCTGGAAGTGATATTCCTGCTGAAATATGTAATGCAGTTCTTTATCTTCATGGTGTTGAAAATACAGGGCATTGATTGTGCTTTCAGCAGAAGTAAAATCACTACAATCAAGTCAGACCTCTACTGTTGGGAAAGAACTGGGCTATACGCTTTGCTTATTGTGTAAAGCATCACATCTCTCCAGTACACTTCCGTAAGAGACAGGGAAGAATATTGCTGTTATCAGACTATAAACCACAGACTGATGAACAAAGAATTTGTATTTACTTCCTTTTCTAAGGGAGTTTTAAAATGTATCCTTCATTTCTCAGTGAACATACATATAATAACATTTACATTAAATGCACAGTACTGGTTAAGCATTGAATAATTATGAAATTATCACTTTAGACTTTCAAATTTCTTTCCAGATACTAAAAAATTGATCCTCGTGCTAGTCAGTGAGGAATAAGACAATCTGCACAGCACGGTAAATGAAAGCAGGAGGACAAAGCACAGTGTGTAAGACTTTTGCAGGCTACATCTGTACTCTGTAGAGCAGTCAGATCATTTGGACCAGAGACCTGGTTGATTTGGCTGCATTAGCCTGAAACTCCTTCTCAGTTATGGGTTTTCATAGATGTCAGAATAGGGAAGGGAGAGATGTGCACTCTCAGATCGTGTCTCAGTGTGGAGAGTCTGGACAAGTCCTGGCTTCTCAAGCTCAGACATCACCACACGGATAGGAATAAAAGCTAGAAGTAGAAATTGTGACACTCAGTTTGGGCACTATAGTTTACAAGAGTTCCTTAAATATATAAAAACTTTAAAGGAAATTAATGTAAATTAAAGAAAAATATTAAGCAATAGCACAGATGAAAGAAATGGCAGGTGTAGGGAAGCAATCTATTTTGCTGTGATTTTCTCTGAACTGCAATACTCAACTCGATCCACCTACAGTTTCATCCTCACTTTCCTTCCTGTGCCTCAACTTCGACTTTGCCTAATTCCCAGCAGACATCAATGAGAAAGTCACATCACAAAAAGAATTCTTACGCTGTTGTTGCCTAATTGAAAACATATGACATGGGCATTGTCAAAGTATTATCAAACAACACATTCAGACTGTTTAATAAAAACTATTGGGAGTTTTTGAGTGCTACAATAACAGCAGTTCTTACCACCCATGGGCTCTCCATTGGCTTTCATGGCTCAGAGGTGTAGGAACTTTTGGATGACATGTGCATGAGGCATTTTACAAGGCAGTGAGATTCAGCACTGCCCCCAAAGCAAGAGCCTCAGTGCAAACCCAAACCCTTGAATCCCACCCTCTCAAAACCAAGCAGCATGACAATGAAAGCAGCTCATGAAGCTTCCTGCCCCAGCGGTCTACGTGGCTTATCAGAGAGTAAATTCAGGTAGCCAAGGAACATTTAGCAATAGGCAATGACAGCAGAGAAATCTTAATGGGGTAGAGAGCAGAACCTCTACCCCAGAAACACAGATTCAGCAGAATAGCAGATGTCAAACTTTCACCCACTTTCACGTTCCTAGGAAGAAGTAGAACTTGCTATATTGAGTGAATTTTAAAATCTCAGTGGGCAAGAAGTTCAGTGTAATAAGTGCACTTGAGTGGCTTATCCAAGGACTCTCTTAGTCCACCCTGTTTTAATCCACTTTTAAAGCAGATTAAGCCAGCTCCTAAACAGGCAGTCTTCATGTGCAGCAAGAGTGCCACAGAGTGAGGCAGCTTGCAGCAGCTGCTGCACTTTATGCTGCTGTGCTAGGCTATAATTTCCCCCAGGGGCTCCAGCAGTAGGGTAGAAGAAAGTCCCAGTAGTGCTTCACCTAGCAGTAAGTAGTTTCTACTAGACCTCATTCAGGTCTTTTTAAAGACTCTGATTTAATTCATTATTTCACTTGTTCTGCTATACTGAGGTCAACTCAGTTTTTTAGGACCCAAATAAATAGATGGATCTTAAGGCATCTTACCCGTGCCCTATCAAAAATACCCTTGTTAGAGGAGATGTAAAGAAAGGATTTTTAAAAAGACATCTCTGGAATGTTGTAAAGGAAATGCCATGCTTTCAAAACAACACTTTTAGGGTTCATGCTTTAAGTTAAAACTAGCCAGAAAAAGGATGTTTTACTGGAGTTTTCTGCAACACAATGATAAGAATAAAACTGTATTCATTTTCATTAAAGGACAAGAGGTTTTTAGGGGCATGGGAGTAGTATTTGCTTTGTAAAATACAGATCAGACTTTGCGAATACATTGGCTGAAATGACAAAACTGATGTGGTGATGTGTACCGACACAACACGTTTATTTATTCACGTCTCAAGAGGTAGCAGTACTTCCTCCCGCTATAGGCAGCAGAAATTATACTTGTGCAGCACATTAAAAAAAAATCATTTCCTTTTGAAAATTAATAATAGCAAGTAAAAAATAAAACCAAAAGATCACGAATGGAACCTCAAGATCCAATAACTTCCAAACCAAATGGATAACAAGGTGTTTACCCTCACATGGATATGTAGATAATGTATCCGTTGCCTGGTCCACAGGCTCTGTACAAAACTTCTCTCTTCTGCATGAGATCAGGGGAGCTTTGTGGCTACTTTAATTTGCAATATCTGTAAATAATCTCTAGGGGCTACAATGGAGTCAAAGCCAGGCAAGACAAACAGGCATCCCTGCATTTTTCAAAGGCACACCCTTTTTCCCTTGTTTTCCTGATTTTCCTGGCAGGAGAGAGAAAATGGTGATAAGAGTAGCAAATTCAGCTCTTTGACCACATGCCCCATGCAGATAAGGAGACCCTCCCTGGGCCAACAACACCTGCTTTAGACACAAATGTACCTGAGAGATTAGACACAAAAGTGGCCTTCTTAAATGAGTGCAATCTACTTCAGATCTGACAGGAAAGAGGAGGCATGGGACTCAGTTTTGAAAATCAGCTTTCTCTATCCCAGTCCTGCAGCGCCTGCACATCCAGAAGTCATATCAAACCCAGAAAGGCCTTTTGTCTTCTCTAGAGCCAATCTCTAAGGCCACGGATTCTGCTGGGTTTGCTTTAGCTTGGATATGTAGTGTCAACACAACAGCAGCTCTGGCTGCACGCAGATTGGTGGAGAAAGTAGGTCAACATGAGACAAGCTGTTCTCAGAGTAGCATTTCTCTCTGCTCTCCCTTCCCTCTTTGTAAATGAAGACTGCTAAACTAGTTGCTTTGAAAAGCACATAGGCGTTCACCCTGTCAAACAGAAGTAGAGCCATTTTGCTGAATATGTCACAGTTCTAGACAAATATTTTATTATGCAGTTTGGAACAATGTGCCGTGTTTGTAATAGGCTTAACAGAAGACACCACTTGTTAGTACTAAAATTCAAATTAATTACTACCCAAAAGCTGGTTTGAGTACTAGAAAACAAGGGGAGTACGTAAGCGAGACTCAAATAATTATAAATATTAAATGAATATTCATGAAAAATGTAAATTTTTACACAGTTCATGTTTTTGTGTCGCAGAAAATGAGTTTCATAGTTGTATGTCAAAAGAACAGTCAGAAACTGCATTTTAACTCATAACACACTGTATTTAGTGAAAAGATCTAAACATGTTCATCAAACAACAAAAAAAGTAACAAAACCCCAGAATCTGTGCGACCGGCCTCAAGTAGCAGCGCCGCTCAACGGACATGGACCTGCAGTGTGAAGAGATGTGTTCTCATTTTTCAAATCTGATTTACCTTTTACAGATAACTACCCAGCTATGCTCAAGCAAATTGACGAGTGCCTATGGATGGATTAGTCACCAAACACTCAAAATGTGGAAATTAATCCAATATATGATTTCTCTCCTGTGCACATTCTGAATTCTACTGGGAACATTGGGAGGGTAGATTGGTGACTCCTTAAACTTCTCCAGACAGTCTAACTATCTCCCTATATACATCCTAAGATTCTTATCCTTAGAAAACAGAACAAAACATCGCTATAAATGTATTCATGTCAGTAACAGGCATTACCTTGAAAAGGCTCTCACTCAAATCATATATATGATGAAGTACTGAGGGCAAGAGTTGCACTGTCCTTCCTAATTTGAGAAACGCTATTAATTTCAAGAAGCGTATTCGTGAGTTAAGAAAGCCAGATTTGGAGCTGGATCCCATTCAAGTCCCCTGCAAGTCAATGGAGTCACTTGCGATGATTGAAAAATGAGAAGGATTGAGCTTGTGCCCATGTTCAGTATTGGATATGTGTTTTTCCATGGTACATATTTTTCCTATATACAATGTAAATTTTTTTCTTAATTTCTTTTTCTTCTGCATGGAGCATTACTTGTTAATGAGCACTAAATCCATCTTGGTTTTATCATACCCTTTGAGTCTCTGCGTAAGCACTTAAGCAAATTTTCTCCTTAATTGCTACCCAGTGTTTGAAGGAAAAGTAGCCCTAGTTTGTTCCACCTTTGGACATAAGCTACATTTCAGCTTCAGAAGAAGAAAGTATCTTCTCTTCTGTTACAAAACATTTCAGCTATTGGACCCATTACTCATACTAGAGACAAATCCTCCACTGTCACTCCAGTCAATGTGACCAGACATGGACACAGAAGACATGGGAATAGCAGAGAAACTTCTTTTTTATGGAAACCTTCTGGTACAAAGACCTACAGGGGAAAGTGCTGGACAGCAAGTAAATGGAATTTTATCTGCAGGGTAGCTATTTATTTATTTACAGTACTGTCATGTTTCTATGGTCTGATAATGGACTGCAACCCAATAATGCCAGGTCTTGTACACAGACAGATCAAAAAGAGAAGGCCTGCCCTAAAGAACACTCTTTATATATATACTTTACACACACAAGCAGAAAGAAATACATGATAGTTTATCATCGTAATATCTGTATAGACAAGGTTTCAACTAAACAAGGGGAGAGTTGACTATTGCAGCAACAGTATTTCCAAAGAAATTTCAGACTAGCAATTAAAGCAGGGGTCTTTTGAGCAATGTGGAATACACTTCAGCCAGATCTAGTCTGTAAATGTCTTATTTAATTGCTGTTGCATTACTCAAATTACTGCCTTGAGGCTCCAGCCAAGATCAAGCCTAACTTCTGGTAAACAGGCACTATGCCTCACATAAATCATCAAGTAAGACACGGGATCCACCCTGACATTGAGGTGCTGGAGCAATTCCAAAGAAGAGAAACGAAGCTGATAAAGGGTCTAGAGCAGAAGTCCTATGAAGAGCAGCTAAGGGAACTGGGGTTGTTTAGCCAGGAAAAAAGGAGGTTCAGGGGAGACCTTCTCGCTTTCTACAACTAATTTGAAAGGAGATTGTAGTGAGGTGGGGTCGGTCTCTTCTCCCAAGGAACAAGTGATGGGACAAGAGGAAATGGCCTCAGGTTGTGCCAGAGGAGGTTTAGGCTGGACACTAGGGAAAATTTCTTCACTTAAAGGGTTGTCAAGCCCTGGAACAGGCTGCCCAGGGAGGTGGAGTCACCACTCCTGGAGGATTTAAAAGACTTTTAGATGTGCCACTTAGTGACATGGTTTAGTGGTGAATTTGGCAGTGCTGGGTTAATGATTGGACTTGAAGATCTCAAGGGTGTTTTCAATCTAAATGATTCTATGATTCTATGATATAGTTATATTACAGGTACAAAATTATTCCCCCACTTCAGCTTTGACACATTTATCTAATTCCCTCAATTGATGAGATTTAGGCAGCCTATGCAGGAAGAAAACAGTGAAAAGGGTCACACAAACTGACCTGGATGTACCTGAGGTCTCATGAAACACAGCTCGGAAATGTTAGCAATGAGAATATCTCCTGTTCAGTTTTGTTGGTTTGGGGTTTTTTTTTTTTTGCTTTACTATAGTCAGTGTCAATTGAACTTTACTGTTAACTTACACATATTTCTTCTTTGCTCCATCTCCCCTTTGCTTTCAAGAATTGTGATAGTGTCTTTCTCTATGATTTGTCTAATACCAGAGGGGGAGAAGGAGAGAAACTCAGTCTTATGTGGGAACACTTTCTCCTTTGTATCAAAGAACTATCACCTAATTTACAAAATACAAATAAAGTTACTGGTTGTGCAAAAAGCCCCATTGGGAAGCCAGGCACAAACAGAGCCTGTACCTCGTCAAGTAGTGCTGTGTTTATTCTGGAATGTACAGCTCTCTGGATTTCTTTTCTCTTTGGGAATTTTTCCTCTTTTTTTCTCATTTTATTGATCTAAGTTCAGCATAGTGAGCAAGCTTTAGCAAAATAATAAATACAGAGTATTTATAGAATGCTTTTCCTACTGTAAAAAGCACTTTCCTTGACAGAAACAAATCCTATTGAGCAGCAACCGTTCTGCAGGCTGGAGCAGGAAAGGTTGACAACAAGGCCCTCCAACCTCACTGTTTTGAAGCCCTGGTTTGGGTCAACCCTCTGTTTTCTGTGAAGTTGGTTGACACAAGAGTCAAGTTAGTCCAACAGCTCTTTTCATCCCCTCTCCCTGCCTCCTCTGCTCACCATGCAGGGCAGGACACAACACAACATTCAGGAAATATCTCAACCTTGTCCTTTTTCAGGTGTTCCGGAAGTGAGAAATAGGTTAAAAAAAAAAAAAAGGCAGCAAGAGATACCTCCAGTACTCCTAATCTGCAGTGAACAGAATGTCATGCAGCAGTTACTGTGGTCAGCCAGCTCACTGTGGTCTCACCACATATTGTGATAACAAATGTGACCCTCCAGAAGACAGAGAAAATAAATTATCCAGGGGGAATTACTGTAAAGTGGTTGTTAGCAGTTTATGTTTAGTGTTCAGATGTTTTTCTTAATTTCAGCTGGTACTGAGGTTTTAAAGCAGCCAGAAATATTTAAATACCTGTAGACAGACCTGCAAACCTGTGTCCTAAAAAACAGAAGTCTGTATGGCAAAGATAAGGCTGTGAACAAAATACAACTAACACAATACTCAGAAAACAGGCTACTGAATGACCCATTCCTTACAAACTGGACTAAAATGCATTTGAATTGGGAGTTTTTTGGCTCTATGTTTTCATATGAATTTAGCATTTGAGGATCCTACCATACTGACAGGCCTGAAAGGTAGAGCAGAGACAGTAGCAAGGACAAACTAAACACATTTTTCTATTCCTTGTGATGCAGTTCTGGTGAAAAAGAAAAAAAAAACAAACCCAAAACATTCCAAAGAAGTCAGAAACCCCAAGTGGAGTATGGCATATAGAGCCAAGCTGACATAGTACAGCTCCACAATATTAGCAGACACAGAGCTCTGCATGAAAGCAGTTTTCCCATTTCCAAACCCAAACTGAACCCCAGAAGGACAGGAGGGTGTTTTCTGGACCACATCTCCTAAGCCCAATGGATCTGGGAGTAGGCTGCAATGTGCCAGCTCCCTGTCTCTGGGTAGGAGATGTGGTGTGTCTCTATGTCCCCCCCAAATTCAGGCTCCCTGTGCAGCCTGAGGTCAGCAGGCTCATGGTGCAGAGTCTACATGAAGAGCTCTTGCTGGTGACAACTTCCAGGCACCCGCTTTAAGGATATGAATCAGTGTCACAGAAGCCCTGACCATAGTGACAACTCTGATGAGTTCTTGAAAAATAAACTGTAATTTAAACTTGCAATTAAAATCAGATGCATTGCAGATACACAACTGGAAAACTAAAATCGGGAAACAAATCCACCATGTTGTAAAATCCCAATATGCAAATGGAAACAAACAAATATGAGACTGGCCTGTGTCTCACAAAAGCTTGCTTAAAATTAAGAAAGCTTTTAAATATTGCAATAGTCTCAGATACCACTAATGAGCCCATGTGCGTAGGTATGCGGATGCTTCTACACGCATCCTGCTGGTACAAATAGGAATTACGTATGCATTACAGTTTGTCACCTAAACTGGCAGTTCAAGAATTCCTGCAGAAATTGCTGGTTAAACCAAAGACCCATATTTCCTGAAAAGTATATACATATTGTGTTGAGTGGACTCTTCAATATGTAATTTATACATAATAAACAACAAAAGTCTCTTTTCTATAATGTTCGAGACAACTGTTCAGAAATGTGAGCTATACCTATGCTAGTATTTGCTATGCATATGACAATGCAATTTCTGCATTCCTCTCCCTTTCCATCCAAAAAAATACATGGTTTGACTGAAAAACAGCAGAAACAAAGCTGGATCCAGTGGAACCAGCAGTTCTACTAATGGATAGGAGACAAATGGTCCTGAGAGTACCGCAACACCCCATCTACCGACCTTTCAACTCCCTCTTGGCAGAAGGGATGCTGGTGAGCCATGAGTACTACTGCACAACACATCAGCTCCTTTTGCTATCTAAATTATCAGCTGCATCAAAATGCAAGTGGAAAGCTCTTCCAGGAGTGGCTCCGACAATAGGAAATGGCAACAAACAGGTGCTGGTTTTTCCTGATCTCCCAGGGCAAGCTCTTGTGCACACATGGTAAACCTGCTCATACCTGAGTCCCCTGCCATCATGAGAACCTTCAGAAGGACCCTGGAGTGCCAGCACAGAAATCCTATGAACAAAAACGATTTACATCTGGACCACTTTTAGTAAGCTACAAATGTTTAACGAGTGAGAGTTCGCATAGCCTTTCAGGAGGGTTAAAAAATTAATCTCAAATAAAGCCCTGTCACCAATCTTTTTTTTCTGTTTTTACAAGGAAAATGAGGAATTTTCAAGAAATAGTCCAGTATTCTAGGGTATTTCCTTACCCTGCAGTATTTGCACCCTTTTCCAAGGCAGTTACCACAAGCTTGATGTACATAAAGAGTTCCTGCAGGTGCCACTATCAAAAATGTGAGTTTGGAATGGGAAAACACTGGCTATTATTCCTACAGACCTGAATGGGAAAGTATTAAAGATTAATTAATTTAAACCAACATCACTTCCTGGGGTTTTTTTAGCATTCCTGCAAACAGGTTGTATGACTCATCACTCAGAAGTATTTCAACGTTTTCTATTTTATATTATTTCTATAATACAAAGTTTATTCACTCAAATATCCAGGCTATCACGTAACATTTTTCTCTCTGCGAAGGCACTACACGGAATATTCGAGGCTGGAGCTGCTTTAAATAGTTTCCATTGCTCTGTGTACACAGCGTATGATTTTTCCCTATCATCCTCCAGCACTTCTCCATTGCAGCCTTCAAACATCACATAGCACCTTATGCACCTCTCAACTCTCATATACCATAGGGTAAATGTTAGTTTCACTTATGTTGGCATAATCCCACTAAAGCCAGAAGGATTGCCTGGGTTTATCTGAGATCAGAAGACAGCCTCAAGTGAGGCTGAGCTACATAAGTGTTTGGAAGGAGCAATTATGTTCTGCAGTGGAAGACAAAGGTTTCAGAATTCAGACTGACATAGGAGTTAATATTCCCAACACATGACATGGGGATGTACTAACTCCTGTCACTACTTGGCCTTGGGAGGTATTTTTGCCAAGGATGTTTGTTTGGGGGTTTTCTGCACAGGATAAAGCCAAATTTCTGATCATTTTGAGCTTTTAATAAATAAAATCAGTGTTGCATCTAATATCAGTAACAGTGAGGAGAGTGGTCTTTCTGGATAACAGTGATGTATTATGGCAGAACATCTAGATACTATCGGAGAAGATAGCTTAAATAGATTAGAAGGGAGGAAAGAAATAAAATTCAGCCCAAGCTCTTGATGCAGCAGCAATGAACTAAAATTCTTATTCTCTTCTTGTCCCAAATGACTTGGCATTGCTTGGGCTCTCAAACAACTGTCATATTTCACACCAGAAATGCTGCATTCCAGTTTAAATTTGTGTTTTAAATTCAGTTTTGTAAGGCATTGTGGGATTTTCCAGACTGAAAGGCATCATATATAAATTTAAAATATTATTATTATTTCAACATTATTTATGGATACCATCTGTTCGTAACTCTGTTACTGTCTCTTCTTTTTAATGTTCTTATCACAGACTGCCTTGCTTATTACTTGCTAAATTGGTCAGAATTCAGTTCAAGCTATCTTTGAGTTATATGTTTACCTCAATGAGTGCCTGCCAAGAATGATGTTTATGGCATATCTTGCATTGATTTTAGAATTTCTGAAAGTAATAAAGCACTGAATGAGGTTCATTTCTTCTCACAAATTAGAATCTGTCATATTAATAGAGTAATATAATCCTGTCATTGCTTCCATTTGTTTCTTTCATCAGACTGATAGGAGAGGTTAACTTCACATTCATTTAGACTGTTTGTTTAAAAAAGCCTAGAGAAAGCTGTTGGTTTGTTTTTAAAATCTTCAGGAGTAATAATTCCAAACCTGATTTTGCTACCGCTTTGTGTAAAACAACCTTATTCTATAAAGCGCCAGGTTGGCACCCATAAGACTCCTCTGGGGCCAGGCACCATTGATTGCAGCACGAGGACAGGACCAAGCTCTTTATCACTTCCAGTGACAGTGTTGTGAGTGGGAGATATGCATGGGAAGGGACTGGTCCCCATTGACTTCTCCCCTTACCCTGCCCCGAGGTGGCAGGGTGGGCTCTACTCCATGTCTTCATGGATACCACAGCTGGCATGTGGGTAGACATCGGGACATCCTCACATCTGCTCTTCCACTACTCTCCACAGCTGAGCTTGGGGGTGCAGGATTACAGCACAGCATGGGCTAACAACAATGCAAAGCACACGGTATTTCTCTCATTCTTGGGATGTGACACTTGCCTATCACATCCTCACTGCGGTTCTGCCTACAGTTACTATTTAGTCCATATTTATTCTTCAAAAACCTGTCCAAAGTATAAACCTTTACATCAGGTATTGTCAGGCCAGCTTTCACAACCTTTATGCAAACAATAATGCACAATTCAGGGAAAAAAACCCTCCAAATAGGATTAGTGAGGTTTTATTAGAAACAATGTAACAGATTCACCAAATAAACTGTCCCCCCCCACCCCAGCAGCCCTTGCCACACTACAGCTGCCTGTAATTTTTATTTTCTTGGGTTTAACTTCATAACTTCATTTTCCTTTTCCTTCTTGCTTCCTCTTGGCTGACATATTATATAGCTGCTGAAATGATCCTCTAGCCAGGAATGCTGGATGAGTGGCTGCCTGTGGATTGGTGCCAGCACTGCACTGGAAACTGGAAAGCAGCAGAGTCTGGCTTGCACCCGTGCCTCTTTCCAGACACAGATTAAAAAAAAAACCCAGAGCTCTCATTCGAGACTGCTGACCTGTGAACTCAAGATCTCCTCCTACCTGTCCCTATGGACACGTCAGCGTATTAGGGAGCTGTTTTCTAATCATATATGGTGCCAAGTTGAGCTTCCTACTTCACTTGCTAGGTTTTGAGAATGCCAGGCTGAGATCTGAGAGGCATCAATTATAATCTTGATTGCATCTCTTGAAATAAATGTTTTGTGCATTTTTGTAGCAGATCACCCAATAATAGCACATAGCTCAAGCAACTAACGGAGCACAAGTCCGCTTCCAATGTGTCAGATAATAATTGTGCTGTAACACCACCGTGCATACATGAATAAATACAATTCTAAATTCAATGAGATATTTTCCTTCTGTTGCTCCTCCTGCCGCAAATGAATACATCAGCAATTAATTACTGTGCTCAGCAACTCCCTGCAGCAATTGTGTAATAGATTCATTTTCAGTCCCTTGTCTCATAACCTTTCAGATAAGTTTCATGGGTCTAGAATGGCAAGCAGAAAAATGTATGGTTTTGTTCATTTAATGTTCGGAAATGTTACAGCTCTCAGATACCAGCCATAACTTTCTCAAAGTTCTGCTCCACTGCTTATAAATACTGCAGTATATTTGAATATCAGGATTGTTTGTGCTCACAGCTAAGAGTAAGGGATCTTTCTCAATCAGAGAGATTTGCATGTTACATTTTATGGTAAAAGTTACTTATATAGAATTACTAATATTTGAGAAATAGTACGGTACTAGTTCTTACTGGCTGTCAACCATTTAGGTGGTTAGAACTACACCAGTATACCCTGGCTTCAGTAAAGACACTGGAAGTTCTGCCATTGACTTCAGTGAAGTCAGGATTTCACCTAAGTCACTGTGTACCACTAAAATAAAATAGGAATCGAAACTAATATTCTGTTATTGCACCTCTGCTTTTTTAAACAATTTAAACTCTTTCTTAGGATGCACCATTAGAAGTTTCTGAGCACTTCAGACATTATGAAAAGGATTTCCATATCAAGAAAACCACAAAGCTATTTCCTGATCATACTTTGCAAGCGTTTAAAGTCCAGTGAGGTCACATGCCTAGAGCTGACAACACAGCACAGGACAAACACTGAACAGACGCTGTCTAAGTGATGAAATACAAGGCAATACTACTAGTGTCTTGATGACAATATTATCTGCTGTTGCACAGATGTCTCAGAAAAAGCCAACTTTCTCTGGTTCTCCTGGGCAAATGCAAGTCCAAGAGAGGAAAGCACGGGAATTGGGCAAAAATAGACAGGGGAACAATCTGGAATCCAACCTTTCTGAACGTGAAATGAGTCCAAAGATCCTTGGGAAAATGAATTTCCAGGCTGAATGAGCAGCAAGAGTAGACTGGCAAAGCTGGAAAATAAACCTCACGAATCTTCCAGAGCAGACTTCAGCCCTGAAAGAGTAACATATGCAATATACCACAACACAGTGTGACCCTGTGCTTAGAGTCATGGATTGGGACTCAATTCTGTTTCTGCTACTACTGGGCTGTACAAGAAGTGCTGTCTTCAATGTCATCCTTCAAGACTGTGACTTTCTCTCCTAGCCAGATGTATAGTGCCCAGCAAATAAAGACTTTGCAAACCAATTATTAAAAAAAGTAATTTGTACCAAAAGTTTTAAAGTGCCCTTTAAGAGAAGGCATCAAGAATAGGGTTACCACAAGTTAAAACTATTCATAAAATATTGGTCAGAATCAAATGTGCATGATAAAGAGAGGGAAAGTATTAAATCTTTCCCACATTCTGTCTAGCTGTGCTCCTCACATCTCTGCTCCATGAATGCTCATGCAGCTCTGACTAATTTATTAAAGGTCAGCTCATGACTACACAGGACACATACTAAAACTCTGGTGTCCCTTCTCTAAGGAGAAGCCTTTTATATGATTATTTCGATCTGTTAGATATCTAGACAGTGCATCCAATAAATGGAAGAAAAACTGAATTTCCCTCCTGCTGAATAGTCTTTGGCTTAGTCTTTTAGAATATAAAAGCTGGCAATGTACTGGGTTTAGATCCAACCGTATCCTTAACCTGGACTGGACAGCAACTAGAGATGCTTCTGGACTTGACATTTGCTTCTGTAAGCTGAGGAATGGCCACAGTCCCATAATAATACCACTGTGCAGCTTTCTTGTTAGAATTTGCAATACCATCTCCAGTTGACATTGCACATTTTCACAGCGGGATTTCTCCCACTGTCTTGATCCATGTAGGTGCCCACAGTGACTGAAGTCTGCCATTGAGGCACGTGGGATTTGCCAGTCTTGACTCTAAATTTTGCAGGGCTTGGCCAGCCACCTGGCATATTCCACCTAGGATCACTCACAGGCTAGTGACTTGTCACATCAGGGATAATAAGCAATACCACAGACTGCTGAGTGACTTCACTAACGGTGTCTTGGAGACCATCCACTGTGGAAGATGCAGTCCTTTATCTCTGCAGTTATTCCCTGATCTTCATTCACAGACTTTGCAGAGAGGCCTTATTATCCACTCTCAATGCATGGGGCTCCCACGGGCCAGTGCAACCACTCCCCAGAGTGCTCAGATAAAGTCATGGTTATTGTCTTTCTCCAAAAACAGCAGACTACAGAAGTCTGGGGATACACTGCAGATCTGAAATACAGAGAGATTTTAAACTTGTTTCCAGCTGGCATCTGTCTAATCACTTCTCCACTTAAAAATAAACCTGGTACCTAACTGCTGCTTTTTCTCTTTGTACCTAAATCCTGAAACTTACATTCTTATTGTAGATATTTAGTCAATGGAGTCAGGGAGAAAAAAAAAAGGAAAAAAAAAAAGAAAATTTTTGCACATCACATCAAAAAGCAATCTTTCAAAGACACATGGTTTGTGAAAGATTTTGTCCAGTGTTAGTGCATTACTAACCACTTTTCCATGCTGGCTGGGCCTCTGGAAACAATTGAAACCTGAGAAAACACAAGGGATATGTCCTCATTTTCTATTTTACTTTCTTAATAGGATGGCAGGTGAGTCAGAGTTGAGACTTCATTTGTGCAGGAAGTCTATGGATCCAACTTTAATCATCTACAAATAGCAGTAAGTCAGAATAACAGGAAGGAAATAACCATAGGGATGATTAACAAGAGAGCCTATATTTCTGTATATGTCCATGTAACCTTAGTTCCTTCACTTCAGTCTCCTCTTCCATGTAGATGATAGCAGATCACAGAAACATTGTAGGGATTAATTACTTAATGTCCTTACTTTGCCTTTGAAAATGTAAAGCTCTCTTTTGCCTAACAGTTTAGGTGGATGTCCAAAGGGATTTACAAAAGTACTTAAGCAGGTTAAATGCCTACATCCTACTGACTCTCAAAGACTTTCCATAAACCTGTCACTATAAATGGAGTAGTGATAAGGGTGAATGGTGTCACCCCATCTCTATACTGGTAAGGACACTGGAATAGTTTTTCAGATTCTCTTTTAAGGACTACATCTAAGTCACAGAGAGCCTGTTTGCTCCTAGCTGACACACTCATTTGAAGTAGGTACCGTGTATGGCTCAATGTTTCACATCTCAAACCAATACCTAAAATACATAGGAAGCTTAAATCCTTATGGTGCTACTGTCCAGATAGGGTTTGTTAACTGAGTGAGAGCAAATGCTAAACTGAATGCTGGACACCAACAAAATGTACACATACAATTACATTAAGGTGGTGCCAGGTACGTTGCTGTAGCTACCAAATTGTCTGAATTTGTCTTGGATTACTCTGTATCTTGGATTACTCTGTATTATTCTGGCATAGCTGGCACCTACAGACTTTAATAAGCCAGACTCCTCCCAAACCAGAAACAGCAATAAACTGACCATAGTGACTTCCTAATTGTATTAAGCTGCTGTTGTAACTGGTTACATTTCTTCTGTCTATTAAATGCTACTTAAGACATTGCTCCTGAGTTGCTTTCACCCTCAGCTCAGAGATCTTGTAAGGAGGGTTCAGAGATGACAAAACTAGGTGGGCTTTTCTGATAAATATAGCTGTTCAGCCCAGCAACCCAGTCCAATATGACTCATCAAAGGTGTGCATGGAGACGGCAGAGACCAGGCTGTAAGCTGCCAACCCTGAGTACAAATACAACTGCTGTGTACGTCAAGCTCAGCTGCTGACAAATATTCACTCTATTTCTTGCATAGGTTTTGCAGGCTCCATTGAACTGTTCATACTGTGGCAATTTTGGTTTTCCTGCATCCAAGTGAAGCAGTTTCAAGTGTCTTAATGTAAGCCTTACCCCTGGATCGAAAGTGGATGTACCCTACCAGCAGCTGGGAGTCAGAAAACTGGTTTTGTCATCAGAGAGGCATGGTGAAGGATAATAAAAGAGGCTTAAATTACATTTTAAAATGAGCTAGTAAAATTGGCTAGTGTAGAATGCTGCAAATGCTTTACCCTCTGGTAGGCAGTGCATCTTACTAGAAACATAAAATGGTAGATCTTAGAGTGTTGTCCCTTGAAGATTACATGTATCCAGGTAGAATTTGAATTTTATAAGCCTTCAAGCCCAAATTGTCTTGGGAGCTGTCAGTTTAAAAGAACACATTTCTCTTGCACATTTCGGTCAGCACTGTAATCAAGGGAGCCACATATGCTGGATCTTATTCAACTTAATAGATAGAAATTTGGCAGTAGAGTGTTCTCCATATGGGGTTTTCAGCTGTAGAAAAGCTTCTGCCCTTGCTATAAAATAGATTGGGATTGTTCCTTTCCAGACTAGGCTGTCTCTTCATCTAGATGGTTGAGGAGAACTGGATTCAAATGCAAGCTGCTTCTTTATGTGGAATTGAGCACTAGTAAAAAAAACATCATGCTGACTTTCAAAGGGTGTTCATCATGCTCCACTGAAATTGAGGGAGTTATTACCCATTTTGTCTTGATTGTGTTTTTGGTTTAAGTTTTATCAAGACCACCCAGGGGAATAGATTGGCACATCCATCAGATATAACTTGTAACGAATAAATTTGTCTTTTCAGTCACTGATCTAGCTATGAAGGTACAGAGTAGTGTTGTAAGGTTTGGTAATTTAATAAAAAAAATAGACCATAGAACATCACACTGAAGTTATTTCATGGAACAGAATTATACTAGGATAAATGTACAAATACATTTTCTCAATATACTGCAGGTATAATGGCTTCACTGTACAGGCACAACTTTCTTTCCCATCAAAACAAAGAAGTTTAGCCTGAAATAATTAATTTGTGTAGGCAAAGCCTAACATTTCTACAGTTGCCAAAGGGAAAGCAAAGAACAATTCTAAGGGAACACACACACACACACACACACAAAAAAAAAAAAAAAAAAAAAAAAAAAAAAACAAACAAAAAAAGGGGGGGAGCAAGGATGGGGAAGGAAACCCTGAGGGTGGGAAAACACTAAAATTTACTCCATTAAAAAAAGGAAAAAAAAAAAAAAAAAAAAAAGAACAAACACCACCACCAACACAAAAAAAAAAAAAAAAAAAAAAAAAAAAAATCACGAGATCACTGGGAATAATTCCAATAGCATGAAATTACTGTAAATCACAAATCAGTCCTGTGAAGCTAATGTAAGAATCCGTGAGAAATAAAGAGTCAAGTCCAATAACCCAAATATGAATCAACAAGAAAAGAAAAAATAACACGACCATGACAGAGAGATTTAATAATACATTAAATTAATATTAACACTGAATGATCACTAAAGGAATAAGTACTAGGGATAGTAATATTCAAGTAATATGATAGCAGTTTCTTACAGGAATGGTATAAGTCTTAATGATTATCTTGTCTCTGGAAATCTTATGGAAGCTACACAATCCAAATGGATCCCATTACAGCTTTCAGAAGATGCACCTCTCCTAGCTGGGTGACAGTTACCTATCATAATGGATGGGAACAGGAACATTATGGAGTAAACCAGACATATAGGAACCTACCTGGAATCTGTTTAACTCTCCTGCTCCATCACTCTAAACACTTGCAAGTCTCTTTTCCTTTAGTGGTGGTTTTGTGGCATCTCCTCAAAGAACAGCTAAAAGCCCAGCATGGTTTGCATGATGTAAGCAGTTACAATTCTTTCACTGCTGCTTTTATATATTGATATAATTAATGTTTTTAGCTTCGAGGTTAATAAAAACCACATACAAATCACTGAAGGATTTGTTCTTCAAGAATGTGTTAAAATTGTATTTGTGCTCACTAAAAGAACTGGAAATATTACCCTTAACCAGTTTGGTTTGGACACTGGTTCATGCTTTGAAGGTGTTTGTGTCTTTGCAATAGAGGTTTTGATGAATTAGAATATACAGTGTATTGTGAGCTGGTGTCTGTGTTTTCTCAGTAATGCCCTGCTTTGGTGAGGCATTGACTTTTCTTGTCTAAATGGGCTCAGATCTGTCATTCTTATTACCAAGGCTTATTTAATTCATTTACTAGGTCATTGCTTGGGATAATATATGCAAATTGTACATATTAAGAATGATATGAATTACATGAAGCATTGCCATTTATGTGGAAAATGCATCAAACGTTAATGTAAAATCTATAAATAGAAAGAATAAAATAATAAT
Source organism: Megaceryle maxima (assembly GCA_024605025.1). Taxonomy (NCBI): domain Eukaryota; kingdom Metazoa; phylum Chordata; class Aves; order Coraciiformes; family Cerylidae; genus Megaceryle; species Megaceryle maxima. The sequence goes on from JANHGN010024480.1 coordinate 33,203, forward strand.
AAAACATGAATGTGCAGCAAGCATAAAAAATGAAGATACTTAACTGCCCATTTATTAAGCAAATAAGGACAGCATATCCTTAGCTGGTGAGCAAAAAAGGCAACAGAAAATGACTGTGTGTTACAGAGACACTGATAACCATTTAAATCATCTCCCCAGTATTCTGTCAGGGTATGTGCTTATGAATGAAAATGAAAATTCATGTCATAAAGGAATTCCAACAACTGTGCTGGTTAGAAAGTGGTAGGAGTGATTTAAAAAATAAGCCCATGGTTTTAATCTCTATGACAAAGCTAATCACAGATTGCCCAGGCACCACACCAAACAGCTGGAAAAAACTATAAACCCAAAAAGAGTGGTTTATATCATTTTGAGTCTGTATTTCCTAATTCTGTGATTCAAGATTCAAATGTTCTTGCTTGTAGGTACAGTTTGCAACATTACAGGCCAGTCATAAGGTGTTTTCAGTATGACAAGTCATTTCTCTCATAGTGTAAGAACAAATAGTCACAGCACTCCAGTATCTGGCAAAGAAACATCCATAGAATCTCATATGCCCCTACAAAATTTGGCATTACTGGCAGGCTTTTCTAAAGCAGAATAATTGAATAATAATGAAGGCCATTAATGATGGTTAGAAACATTACAAAGAGTGAAAAAATTAGTAAAATAATTTCTTATATTAGTAGACTTCTTGTAAGAAGAGCATTCAGAAATCATGCATAATTACTACTCCAGTAAAGGATATCAAAGGTAAGGGATTTGAATTTTCACTCTTGTAAAAAAAGTTCTTATTATGGTAGCCTGAACTGCTACACTTCAGAAGTGTAGTTAACTTTTCCCTTTTTTTATAGTGATTCATGTGTTTCCCTATTCAATTGTTTTAAATTGAGTTCTCCTTTTCCGATACACTGAGAACCATTTACAAGACCATCCATACATCCTTTCAGGAATCAGACATCAATGTTCTCAATGTTAATTTTGTTCGTATGACTGCTGCTTTGAATGAAGCAATTTTTACTTTTCTTTAAAATTCCAGATGTCATTAATTTCTTTTATCAGTCTCTAACAGAAAACATACCTAAAGACTTTTCAATACATACTGCTAGCATTTATAAATCTCAATCATAAAATACTGAAGTGTTGCTTAACATCTGCTCATCCTTGTAACAGAGAGGGAAAAAAAGGCCCCACTCCTCCAGTGGCAGTTGTGCAGCTTTTGCAAATAAGCTTGTATGTTTCTGGGATATATGTTGCACAAGCAGAATAATAAAGCACTGAAAGTTGATTCTCCTAACAAACTAGTTTATATAAGCACAATCCTCTCAAATATGATCTGTTTTTCCTGTTTCACATATGCCCATTTTGAAATACACCATTTTGGTCCCCACAAAGGGCCAAATCCTGCAGTGCTGGTCTATTCCTAATAAATGCTACTTAATTCTTTAAAAATCCAACTTAAGATTCCTGTTAGTGAATAAGCATCTTTTAATTTAATTTTATATTATCTGGGTAAGTTCATTATATATTTATAGGTGGAGAAAGACTGCATTCTTTTGGTTAGGTTGATTACCTTTGGCAGGCACAATAGGAAAGAGGACCCATTTTACTGATGCTTGAACAAACCCCGAAGCATGGAAAAAAAACCCTATTCCTGCACTGAAACGTGGCAGGACACATAATCATGACATGCTGCATGTGAAGATTCCATTTTTAAATACTTTATACAGTGGAATAATTATTAAGATGTCCATTTAATAGTGTTACAAACTGTTTAAGAGAAATTGCTGAATAGACTGCTAATAAGGATGATTTCTACTGCTTCTTCCCCTATACTTTGCTTACTTCCCCACAATTCCTATTCTTGCTGCTCTGTTTATTAACCCCACATAAACAAAACATTAATGCAAAATGTTACCAGATGTTTAAAAGAATCTATGACAACCCTCCCTTAGGTTCTGTAGGCTTGAGTCATTAAATCTATAAATTCTTCGGTTTCTTTTCTACTTAAACATTATAGGATTTTTCCAAAAGGATTTGGTGCTCTCAAAGGTAAAATCTCACTTGCCTATTAATGCATGAAATCTCACTAAAGTCACCATAACTACTCATGTGAAAAGACAATCTGAAGTTCATAATGGGAAGATTAGCCATTTGGGCTTAAGGAAACCATATACCAAGTGCCATGGTGAAGAGAAGTAGTTTTAGTCTTTCTCATTTACATGCAAAGCAAATTCTTCCACCACTTGCTTCCAATTTAAAAGCATAATAATAAATAACTCAAAAGGGAAAAAAAAAAAAAAAAAAGTAAATTTACTTTAATAAACCACAGATTCAGACTACGGGAACCCAAGGACCTCTTTCTTCTGTCACCAGGTGGGGAAGGAGGAGCTGCCACAGAGATCTCCATCTCACTCCAGTCACTGCACAGCCACATTCTCCATCCACGGATGACCAGACAGCTGTCCCATGCGCAGATTGTGCAGACCAGGTGAAGAATTTGAGGAAAATTTAATCAAGGGCAAAAGAACAGCGCAAAATAAAACAGAAGCCTATACAACTAAATATGAATATTGTTACTGGGTGCCTAGAACAGTTCCATGCAGCTCCTAGCTGTGCTTCTCAAGGAGGAGAATCCAAGACCTGCAGAATATCTTCTCCCGAGACTGCCTGGAAGCAGCACAGTGCTTCCCAGAAAGATGGCCGGAATGGACGGGAACTGCAGAGCCTTCTGCATAAATTAAAACTCCTTCCTCTTGGCAGCCTCCCAGAAAAAGATACTGGCAGTTATATTCCAATCCGTCCCCTCCCTTCCCTGCAGGCTCAGGAAGGAGAGTAGCTCAGTACTGTACAAGGAGTGTGGCTCTCCCTAGTCAGCTGTCCCGAGGTCAGCAAGGATTTTGGTATGGCTGTGTTAACCCTTCCCACTGAGCTCATCTACTTGCATTCTGCTGTCCTGGCACCACAGGTAACACCTTTCTAAAACTCTGCTCACAACTTGTAACAATAAATAACTCTTCGGGTGAAGAACACTCCACCTACCACTTTATTTAATCTCTTCATGCCATGCTACACCAGGATCACCTTACAGTCAGCAAAGTAGCCCCTGGCATGGCACCCGGCTGCTGGCTCGGGTGGCACACAGAGTAAACCTGCGCAGCCTGGCTGCGGACATCATCGCCGGGTCCTTGCCACTCTGGACACCTGCTGTGGTGCTATAGAAAGGAGACTTTGCTCATTCAGGGCAAGAAAGCTTCCACATGCAATGAGTGCGAGGGCTTGCTGAAGGAAAGGTTCACACACCCCTCCTGAGCTCTGAATTTGAGACAACTACCCAAGAAATAAGCACAGCAAAAGAAGGGTGCACAGAATTAAAGAGCAAATTGCTCAGAGAACAGCCCATTTCCACATGGAGAAAGTCTCATCAGAATTAACAGGTAGGACACCAAGAGGCTACCAGAGGCAAATATAGAGAAAGAGCTTTAAAACCTGTTAACTTCATAGAAAACTGTCTCCTTTTCATGGCTTAGTGGTTTTTTCAACACCTTATAGCAAATGTAACTGGGAAACTTGGTTGGTAAAATTCCAGAAGAAAGTTAAATAAATACTAAAAAAGATAGGAACTTTTCTTTAAAATTCAGTAAATCTTTCCCTTAAAATATCTCTACCAATAATCATTTATATCACTTCTGCAAACCAAGTATTTACTGTTTATTAGTATTTAATCTTCTATACCTTGGTCTCACCAAACCTGATGGAAATTTTGCCAAGCTTCATCCTCATTGATGCAGAGCCTCTCACTGAGTATTTCCACCCTACTTCTAAGAAATGTTTGTGCTCTGGTCTAGGAAACCTCCAAACATCCATGTATAAATACCTATGACCTACCAAAGTATGATGGGTTTTTTTAATTTTTATATGCATGACAAGTACAACAAAAACACTGAAAAAAGAAGAAATTGCCCATGATTGTCTAAGTAAAATGACAGTGCAAATCAGTAATATGATAATATATACATTGCCTATTAAATTAATTCATTATTACTTATTACCAGCCTCATATTAACTAACAAGTAAAGGAAAATTCATGGTAAGTTTACAAAATCAGTAACTAGCTTCACACAACAGAATAGAATTTGACCATCTAAAGTGTCTCTGATCCTGTGGCAGAATTTCAGCCCATACTTTAAAAATAAAAAACCCTCCAGAATTGGTCACAGCAGTGCTATTATTACAAGTAAGAAGCAATGAAATGACATGAAACCTGGCAAAGCGCCCAGACCTGAATAAGGCTATTGCCAACTAGCCTGACACTGATATATTCTCTGGTTTCCACAGAAGTAGTCTAAGTTTTCATGGCTGCAGCAAAACCCCACAATTGTGTGCTCCCTGCCAGACACCCTGCTCTAAAAAAGGCTGATTCACAGCAATATGAGGTGGTACAGACAAGGGCTGAGCATGAGAAGTGGCAGAAAGGACTCGGGATCATGTTACTACTGATACTGGGATTATTGGTCAAGTGTTTGACTACACAGACCAAGAGGAGCCTTGGGACATGCTTTGGAGATAAACCGTTTTTCTGTGCAAGTTCAGACAATGACCATCAATGTGTATTTAGAACATGAAAAAGTATGGTTGAATAATGCATCATCATGCTTTTTATAATACTTTTTCTTTTAAAAAATAGATGTAGGAAAGCAATTATAATCTATTTTGATGGGCTCATAATCATCACTTTCCATAGAAACTTCAGAGACTGTCAGTGGAATATACAGAAATATCTGAAAAGCTAATTGTCACTACATACCTGCTACAAGGCTGAAACATGATAACTAGGAACTATCTGGGCACTCAAACAACTACATATTTGAAAATAATGCAAAGAAGGCACTTCAACCCCCTTCTGCAACCCTAATGAAATAGTATGTGAAGAAAACATTACACAGAAGTCAGACGAGCACACCAGCTCTGTAGATACACAGTAGAGAACAGAATTTATCTAGGCAGAGGTACTATGCTATTATCTGTTTTCAAGGAAAAAAAAAATTTCACATCAGTAGAAAGGAAAACTGCTCAGATGGATGGGGAAGCAAATGATTCATCTCAAGATTTTTTTTAAGTATTTTTAAAGACTGGGTTTTCTTTGATAAAAGCAAAAAGAAGTCTGAGGAGATGCATCTACCACTTCCAGATGTATATATGAGAAATAGGAAGAATTGATGCTCAAGCAAAACGATGTTGTTAACATTAATCATACATATGGTGTGGAAATCTGAAGGACATTTCTGATAATCAGTTAAGTTCTGAAACAAATGTCTAGTAGGAGTAATGGAAAGAGAGGAAGTCTAAATAGTTTTTAAGTGGAGCTTTAGCAGCAAAGAGGTGCACAAATAAAATACTGTAATTATAAATAAGAATAACCACTAATTTATAAAATTAACATCGATGTATTGTTAACTTTAAGACAGGAAAAAAGGTAAAAGAATTGCAGCGATTTGAAAAATTAGAAAACTACCAAAAGATACAATTTCCCTTGAGCATATTTTTCTAAAACAGGTAAAGTTACTCCTACAGCAAATGTGTTATCAGTTCCATTTCTTTCAAATGCAAAAGCCCTCGGCTTGAAATATCAGCATCATGTACATTTGAACTGAAATGGTGCTAACAAATAACATCCTTTTATCCACCTATTAAGTATAGAAGTGTCTACTAAAAAGAACAATGTGCTGGCTAACCTAAGTTGGTGGGATCTTTTCAGCTAATTGTAATATCCCTTAACCACACACTATATGGCTTACAAATGTTAAAAATAATATATTACTATGGAAAATATAATACTTGCTATTTAACATTCTAAATGTTGGGTTAAAGTAAGGTAAATGAAATATTGTCAAGTTATCAACAGTTCTAACAACAGAAAACTGTGAACTCTTCATTTAATAAAAAATTACCGACTTCCTGCATCAATTCAGAGTCTGTCTTTACTACGTCACCAGTAAAAAATATTCACTATTTTGCTTGTTATTCATAGTTATTCTTAAGATCTCTGTAATATGTTAAGGAGTGTCTAAATGTCAGCATGTCCCATGTGACATTTCTGAGATTTCCTCGGCTGCTCCTGAAGGAACATGCCAGTTGGCAGATAGGCTGAGGGATTCCATTAGTGTGGCAGCAAAATATAAAGAACAAAGAGCAGTCCAGTCATTGATTTCCCATTACATCTCCATCTGATAGAAAGATTACACTTGGCTATTACCACCAAAGAGAACTTGTTTTATTCCAAGTAACTCATATTTAGATTGATTTTCCCTAAAATAGAATTTTTATAATTGCTCTTTCCTTTTCTAAGTCTGCCTTTAAGGAATAATTCCCAGTATGGGAGGAGGAATACTCATCATACCTGTTATGAGAAATTGCAGTTGAAGAGTTCAAAAAGCCTACCAGCAAGGGACATAGGCACCAAACTCACATAAAGGTGCTGAATTCCCAGGGAACGGGCATCCGTGTTGTTTTAAAATAGGCACTGGGTTAGAATACTAACAATGAACTGAAATGAACTACTGACATTTCAAATCCAGCCATCGGTACAAGACCAATCCAGAACTCAGCATGAATAGAAATAGCCTTATTATTTTGTTTTTTCCATATATTTTTGGTAGCTTCTTTGCTCTTATTTGGCAGTACTGCCCAGGACTGTTAGATGTCCATACTGTATAATTTTGGTAGCACTGGAGGTCTAAAAAACTGAATAGACTGTAATTGAGTATGAATTGAGCAGTCTAGTTTCATCACCAAAACTGAGTGAAACACATGAAAAAAATTGCAGGAATGAAGAAAATGAAATTCAGTTCTTTCAGTTTTAATATCCTAAGACACAGATTCCAAAATATGGTATGTCACCAGCTGCATGCAACATCCACAGCAAAAAATAACTGCTGCTTGCTCCCCGTTCCCCAGAGGGCAGTGACCAGTAACAGATGCAAAGAGAAAGACTCGAAGAACATTCCCCCAGTAACTTTCACAGCTCCTGGCAATCTGCAGTCTGGGGACTTCCTGAGCTGGAGGTTACATCAGCATCTTCCTGTTTAGTAGCCCTCAATGGACCTTTCTTTCATGAATTGTCTCATCATTTTAAAAACCTCTATATATTTTGGCATATGAAACATCCTGTAGCAATGGATCCCATGACTTAATTGTGTGTTGTGCAAAGTGAGTACTTCCTTTTGTTTGCTCTCAATCTGCAGCACAATCATGTTACCTGACGCCACAAAGAGAAATGAATAATACTTCCACCTCTGCCTTGCTGTCTGAAGCCTCTGTCCTCTGATTTTTGGGCACCCTCTCTCCCTGATGAAGAGCCATAGATTGCCATTGTCTCTTCCGTGGCCATTCCTACTTGGCAGTTCCTGCTATCCTCTCTGCATTTCCTAATTCCATATTGCCTTTTTAGGAGTAGGCTGATATAACTCCACATCATATTCAAAATGTACATGTGCCACAGAGTGCACAGGCCTACAGCAATTTTTAATTTCATTTTCCATTTTCTTTCTAATAATTCCCAGTATTTTATTAGCCTTTTTCACTGGGTCAAAGCATTGGGGTGATATTTTCAGAAACTGTTCATAAGCAATTCTCCAAACAGTTTTCTCAGCTTTAATTTTGACTAACATCTTCAAATATAATTTATCACCAGAAAACCTGATCAACTTACTCCTCCTGGTCACTTCCTTAGTTCAGCTATGAATGTATTAAACAGTAGACATTCCCAACAGCACTAGATGTCTTACTAATGAAAAATGACATAATTTATTTCAGCTCTATTCTATCTGTTTCTCATTTCTATTTACTCTAATATCTCTCTTACCAGCACCTGAACATGAGACAGGTCTTCAGGCTTGGCACCATAAAGGAAAAATCAAACTTTCCTCCAGAGTGAACACCAATGCAAATAATTAATTCAGCTTTTCTGCCATGTCATTTTTCTTGCCTGTGTATTTTACACATCTATTGGCTATGAAGCTCTTCTCTGGAGAAAAAGGTGTTTTTTCTTCAGCAGCTTTATGCTTTCAGCAAGTTGTTTCTCAACATCTCCTTAGGTCTGCCTCATGGCTTTTAATATATATATATATATGGTCTGGTTTTATATTCAGCCAGCCAAGGTTATGCTCTTTTTCCACCTCCCGTTTTGAGCCAATGATTTTTTATTTATGAAAGCCTCCTTTTGCTCTGCTGTTTAACCATGCTGTTCCTTTTTGATAGTGGTATATATTTACTTAAAGCCTCTAAAATAGCATAACAGCCCTTAGAAATATTTACAAGCAGTACTACCAGCTCATTCTATAATACAGTTATATATACATTACTTCGAAACACTGTTTTTTAAATGCAATGAAGTATAAGCAGACATTCTATTGCTTATACTAGAGAATTACCATTGTTATTAATTTTGGGGAAGGGTTTTAATGTTGACATTGAAACACTTGCAACCACCTAACCAGAGAATTAGAGGCCTGAGGCATATATCACAAAGAATGGAAACTCTCTCACATCCAGCGTATTGATTCCCTGAGACTTCACAAATGAAAAAAGGTACCTTCCCCTCACCGTCTTCGGTGAATTATTGATTAGCTCAGCCTTAAAAGTGCCCATTTCTCTCCACTGATTGCAGGGGGAGTTTGGATAATGAGCTGTTACATTGACATCTATGCTGTAGATATTTATAATTAGGCAACATAAATCCTGCCAAGAGAAAACTCAGTTGTGACACTTTTCTACTTACTATATGCTGGCAATGAAGATGATACAGTATGGTAGATGTGACATTCAGTCACTACTAGCAGAAGACACTTCTGTAGTGGAGTGATTGTCCATAGCTTTTTACAGATTTAAAAACCACTGAACATTTACATCACACCTGTATTTAACAGGGTGATGTAAAAGTACTGTGACTAGATTTGAGTCAGTTGGCTGCTGGACAACCACCTGAAAGGTCGGTCTGTTGTTGTAGCAAACCCAGAACAATCTTCTTTGCAGACACTACCAAGTTGGGTGGGAATGTCAATCTGCTTGAGGGTAGGAAGGCTCTGCAGAAGGACCTGGATAGGCTGGATTGATAAACTGAGGCCAATCATATGGGCTTCAAACAAGGCCAAGTGCCGAGTCCTGCATTTGGGCCACAACAACCCCAAGCAAGTCTACAGGCTTGAGGAAGAGTGGCTGGAAAGCTGTTCAGCAGAAAGGAACCTGGGGGTACTGCTTGACAAGTAGCTGACTACGAGCCAGCAGTGTGCCCGGGTGGCCAAGAAGACCAATGGCATCCTGGCTTGTAGTAGAAATAGCATGGCCATCAGGACCAGGGAGGTGATTGTCCCTGTGTACTCAGCATTGGTGAGACTGCACCTTGAGTACTGTGTTCAATTTTGGGCACCTCAATACAAGAAAGAAATCAAGGTGCTGGAGTGGGTCCAGAGAAAAGCAACTAAGCTCGTCAAGAGCCTGAAGAACAAGTCTTATGAGGAGCAGCTGAGGGAACTGGGGTTGTTTAGTCTGAAGAAAAGGGGGCTGAGGGAAGACCTTATCACTCTCTACAACTACCTGAAAGGAGGTTGTAGAGTGGTAGACACTGGTTTCTTCTCACAAGTAACTAGTGACAGAACAAGAGGGAATAGCCTCAAGCTGCACTAGGGGAGGTTTCAACTGGACATTAGGAAAAAGTTTTTCACTGAAAGGGTTGTCAGGCATCGGAACAGGCTGCCCAGGGAGGTGGGTAAGTCACCATTGGACTCGATGATCTTAAAGGTCTTTTCCAACCTAGATGATTCTGTGATTCTGACAGTGACTTCCAGTAATGGATGGGTTTTCAACCTGAGTTAGGTGGAAACATTGTAGTGCTTATTTATTTTGAATTGTAGAGCCTTGGCTCCTTGATCCTCATATTTTTCAGGTATACAGTCAGGGCAGAAGACTTAATTTACTGTCACTGATGTCGAATTTATATTACCACCTGTGGCCACAGCATTTATCCTTGCAATTGTGTTGGGAAGTGATCCTCAATCACTCCCAGCTTCTTAGCTAAGCAGTGTAAAACAACAGTCAGCATATTCTCTGCCAGGTTTTTTCAGCTGTAACTCTAACTCAAGCTGCTTTTGGCACTGACCTTTTCCATTACTTGCAAACAAGGTCAGCATTCTTTGTGAGCCTTTTACATTACTCCTCTATAGATCAGCATGCCTGTGGTTTTGCCTTCTAACGTCCATCACGTTGGTAATAACTGCTTTTGGAGCCTTAGAATGGAAGTTTTGCAAGTGGTGAAATTGAGGAATATCTTTTTCATGGTCACTTTCCAGATACACTTCAAAGCCAGGTCTCCCTAGGCTTCTACCATTAGAGACTTTGTGCACCCATGGAGACTAACAGATGATGAATGTTGCTATAGAAATTGCCATATTAACTACTGTCCCATGGATTGCACTCTCTGTTGGATCCCAGTTCTCTTCAGACTGAACACAGTGGCAGAATTCCAGCATTATCTGTTTGTGGGGAAGGGTAAGATTCATTGGAAACCCTGGAGAAGCTTCTTAATAGCTTGTCTGAGATAAATGAAATGTCATTTGTGGCTAATGATCTCTCTCTGCCAGGACAGAAGGACAGCAAAATAAAGGACTTTGCAACATACCAGTAGAAGTGAAGAAATATCCTTGCCATCCTCAACGGCATCCACAAAACACAACAGAACTGCTCCAGGTGGCAGCAGGTTCTATTGAAGGTTTAAGGAGTTTCTCATGATCTGGAAGGCTTGGGAGGCCTATGTATCTGCAGGATTGAATCCTTCTCCTTCAGCAGATCAAATCTGTAATTTTCAGTATAGTTGATTCATGTAAACATCACCATTTGTGTCTTGTGCATTTTCTCGTTGTTCTGCTTTTTCAGCATACATCGTCCAGACTCCCTCAACAGCCTGCTTTCTATTATATAAACACCCACTGTACCATTAAGCCCGGTATTCAGTGTATGCAGTTCATGCTTTTCTTTCGTAGTATCATTCACATCAAACACAGGCAGCAAAGCAGGAGGCACAGGCACACCCAGCAGCTTGATAAATGAATGCAGAAGACCTTAGAAGCCTATAAAATGCCTCACAGTACTGCTCTACTGCTGATTCAGAAGCTAAAAGTGGTCTCAGATCTACACAGACAACATTAAGATTCAGTAAAGTTACTAACAGTGATATTAACTGCAACAGTTTTATGTGTTCAAACAATAATTTGGCCATGAACAGTTAGTGCAAATATATTGTGCTTCGGGTTTTTTTTGTAACATATGCATCATTGGTAAGCACTTAGCAACATCTAGCAAACTCTGTAATTGCAGTTACAGTGGGGACACTAAGACAGGATTTGTGTCTTTCACACATCAAATCCAAACTCCTGATATGCGCATTTTCCTCACCATTTCAAATCATTTCAAGAATTCCACACCATTACTTCAACATATGCACGTATGTCACTGGTATCTTACAGACTTCAGAAAAGTGGGCCATGAACTTCCAGTTATTACCATTTGTTAATATTATTTTTAAAATACATGAGGCATTAAAAGAAATAGAGGACAATGAGCCAATGTTTGTCAAACCTTATAGTATCATCAGTCACACAACAGATGCAGTTAAGTCACAGTATTTTACCCTGAAGCATATTATTGCTTATCCTCTCTGTAAGCAAGCAAGCTAAGCTCTGAAGTTGGATGGAGTCCAAATCTTTCCTGTTTTAAATAAACTTCTCTGTTTTGCCCTATTATTCAATAAAATGTTCCCAAAACAATGGGTTTGTAAGCTATAAACAAGTTAGGCATTTAAATAATTACGTTTGAATCGAGGAACAGAGAATATGTTAAAGGCTTGTGTCTTAAGTCAATAAAACTAATAATAATTCTTAAATTTTAGTGCTCAAAGGAACTTTCAGCTCCTAAACAAGATCCAGGTCAACTGACACTAAATGATCTACAGGCAGAGTCCAGTAGGGTCTCTGTCCTTTACACTTCCCAGTTCTGCAGAGGGCAGAAGAGAAGTACAGGGGAAAGCAGACTAAAATCTTACACGCTTGATATTCTTGTGGACCGGAAGTTTCACATAATTTATTACCAAGTTTTTCTCCTGTTATTTTCCCACACTCGTCTTTGATCCAATAGAGAGAGCATGTTGCTGGGATGTACCCAGAGCTGAAGAATACTCCTGACTGCCCCTTTTATCTCCACAGACCAGGAATGTACTTCCACTGGACTTTAACCAGAGCCAGAGAAGACACAGGGCTACTTAAGACATTTTCTGAGTAATAATCCATTAGTTTGGAGTCTGTATCGTAGAAAGATGCCTTTCCCAAGAACCTCCTATCTCCATCTCATCAGACTATCTGTCATCAAAACCTGGGAGACTGGCAGTGCCAAGCCACAGCCATGCAGTCAATTCAAGGCAGAAATAAACTGAAGATGACATAAGTATTTTATGAACTATAAAATGAGTATGTGATGTAGCATTTCTTAAGCATGGCTTGCAGTTGTGTTGGGAATGGAATTAGAATCTTTTCTGTTTGCAAATAAAGAAAATTTACCCCAGTGGAACGATCTACGTAAATTCTTATATACAACAGAAGAACCACATTAAGGAGCTAAAATTTGCCTTACACAATATAAGGTGCTGTGCTGGCAGTTTGCACAGAGCTGAGCATCACTGCAGGGCAAATTTCAGCTATGGTATGCATTTGCCTATCTAGCATCTAAAGATCTGGGCAAAGCATTCTGCACACAAAAACCTTGGGAAAGAGAAGAGGGAGAAAAGCACTAGTTCCTCTTGATGCATGTAGCAGTCATTTAGGAAATCCCCCCAAGGACTTTGCTCTGAAAATTACTGGCCAAACGTATATGAGAATGTGAAATTCAGGAGTGCTGTTAGAAGTGAAACTGCATCCGTCAATAGGAACTGGTTTCCTGTTTCTGTTCTTCTGGTCTTTCATTTTTCAGATGTATAAGCTAGATAATGAAAAGCCATTCCAGACCATTGCTGGGATGAGGTAAAGGTGTTATCTTTTTGAAGGAGAATCATTCTTCATTGTCTGCTGGTATAAACGGGTAAAGGCTTTTTCGCTTTCCCCTCACATCCAACTGACATAAAAACCTTAACACTCTCTGAAGAGCACTATGGAATTTATCCGTTCCATTTCCTTTAGCCCACAATGAATGCAGTAGGGATTGGTGACTATAGCTACACCTTTCCTTGAAAATTTAAAGTATACAGATTTCATGTTGTTTTTTATGTGGTTTCATATTTTTATTCTTTATCCTTCTTTTATTTCTTTCTCTCCTCAACAGTTATGCAATACACAGTGTAAACTAAAAAAAGCATCTACGTCATCTCGAACTTTGACTTCTCTTACCATAGCAGACTGATATAATTGAGACCAGGATCTCAATTTTGTGTCATATTTCAAGATGGTTCTAGGAAGCCACATCCCACCCACTACATTGTGAGGCTGGATTTCCTCCTCTCAGTGTACCACCAATGTTTTCTGCACCTTTTAATGTATCACACATACAAATATTGAGCCAACTGAACGCTAGTTAACAGCGTGTATAACAGCATCATTTCCCAGGGAGCTTGGCTAAAGACACGGACAGCTAAAGGCAATCCAATTCTCAATTATGTAAAATTACATGAGAGAAAAGTCAATGAAAATGCAGTGAGGTTTATGGTCACTGTATATTTCTCTAGGCCTTCCTCTAATCCGTCTTTTTAACCCACCAGTCTTTCAGAATCCAAACCAAACTCAGCAAACCAGCCCACTGCTTTTGAGTCTTGTAAATAAACAACTCTTACAGTCAATAGGCAACTGAACCAATTCCGTATTGTCAGGCATAAAAAGACCTAATTCTGGAATACCAAGAACCACTATGCAAGTTAAATTCACACTCATTTCACAGCACCAACTTTGCTGATGAAATTTCTTGTATATGAAAAAACATGACTGCTAATTTTCATGAAAAATCAAAACACCATTGCAATTTATTGGTATAGAAAACCCCTCTTCTCTGAGGAATGATGATTCACCTCATTCCTCAAACTACTCATATGAATTTCTCAAACTACTCACGTTGTTTTCAGAACTGAATTGTACTTCTGAGTTCTAAAATTTACATAGACCCATTTTTCAGGGGAAATGTATTTGTGGATTAATGAGCTCAAGGCTGGCTGCATCAGGCTTTGAGTGAAATGGATATGCCATGTGCAATCTACTGTTTCTCATTCCAGGACGAGGTCACTGGATTTAATCACACTCACATCATGCAGCTTTATGGGGAAAACAGTTTTTGTCAAATCAGTGGTTTTGAACTGATCTCAAAAGCTTTGGGTTTTTTGTAGTTAGTATAAAAGTTGTTACAGAACAAAGGTGAAGATTATTAAAAAGCCAAACCCCTGTAAATATTTCTAAACCCGAATTTAAATTGGGCAGATTGCCAAAAGTACTCGCTGACTGCAATGGGAAAGACAAATGCTTGGGTTGCTTAAAAACATGCCATTTACCAAGTAGTCTAATTCTGGGCTTCTCTTTGGACTTCTGAAAGTCTCTTACATCCTTTCACACTCTAAGACCAGAGGGGAAAGTTTTGATCAGCTCCTAACACAATCAACATAAATTCACCTGGTGAGTCCTACATCTAACCTAACAATATGTCAGTGATCTACAGAACTGCTCAAGTACAGCTCAGAAATCAGACACTGATTTACAACATGAAAAGCCATGGCGATTTTCAATCTGTCACTTCAGGACATGGTCCTTGTGAGCTATTTTGTGGCTACACACCAGTCCTGCACTTCTCCTTTCAATATTGAACATTACAAACTGTTCTTCAAGCCAAGTCCTACAGCTTGCAACTAATTATCTTCCAGTATAGATTGCCTGAAAACAGTGGGATACAGCAATGAACTACAGAGCTATCCCTTAGCAAGTGCAAAATTAATAAATATTATACTTGGCAAGATTTTTTACTAAACTCTCACTGTTCTCAGTTCTGCCTTAGGACTGGCACAGATCTTTGCACCTGCATCAAGTCAACTTACAGCACTGCAGATCCGGCACAACACAGTTTTGATAAATCAAGTACTGTTAAACTATGCACCATTAATTTATTTGATTCCAGCTGTCATCATGCAAATGGCCACTTTTTTGGAGCAGCACTTGCAGCATGACTCCATCATCTCATAGATTTTCTCAGGACAAAAAAAGTAAAAACAGTATGTCCTCTGCAGCTTTTGCGCAGGGATTTGCTTTGGCATGGTGCTTCCTTCCCCAGTCCCTGCCAAATGGCAGCATGTTTGGAGAGAGAACATTGCATTCTTTGCCATAAAAACAAAGCAACACAGAAATAAAGGAGCAGTGAAGGGAGAAAGACTGCTGTCTTCTCACCTAGAGCACACTGTGATGAGGAGCATTTGACTGCAACACAGGCTTCCAAATGTGGGACAGCTTTCCCAACACAAAGATGTAAACCTAAAGAGACTGTCACGGGAGTAAGCTGTGGTGGGTTTTTTTATTATTTATTTTCTATCTTACTAAGATTCTTTGGTCTTTTTGAGTTCACATGGCGACACCTGGAAAAACAAACCTTGGAAACAATCACCAGGTTTGTATTTCCTTTTCTTTTCAAAGAAACTAATGTAAAGAACAGCATCCCACTGGCCTGCAGGCACCTCTCCAGCCAGCAATTACAATTGAAAAGAATTACAGCTGCAATCTAGCTGAAGAAATTGTCTTATCTGCTCCATGAATACACCCTTGGGAGGATCTTAAATGTTATTTTATATCCCCAGAGAAGAGTAACGCAGAGACAATGATGAAAAAGGCATCTGGTTTAGATGTGTGTAGTTCTAACCACTAACGTGGGCCGTGTGATCTATGCCTGTGGATAGTATGACTACTGCTTATTAAAATTTTATCATAGGTTGTTCCATATCTTATTCATTGTGTAGAAGCTCAAATGAGACCCAAACACAGTCAGTCTGTAACCTCCAGAACAGGTGTTTGAAAACAGTGGAGGGATAGGACATAAAATTTATTCCATTTATGATAAAGTCTTGGAATTTATCTGACTGCTGCCAGCTATGTCTTCCAGTATTGAAGTAGCATAGACAGTATTTCACCAACATAGACTCTTCCAATGACAAGTAAGACAGGATATACGCTCTGAAAATAAGTTTCAAAGAAATCAATCAAGATAATATTCAAGAGAATTTTTCACTAACAACTCTCTTTTCAACAAAAAATCTCTATTTTTGGAAAGCAAGGTACCAACAGAGTCTGGAAGGACTGAAAGTTTTCAACCTTATCTCCTGAATGGCACAGGTTAAACGAAGTATTCCGATAGAGCCATCTTTCAGCATCTCTGCTCCCCACTGCTTGCTTCTTGCTCCTTACACTTTTACACAAGCATAAGGTACACAAGACCCTGTTGTCCTTAAAGAAATTCCCCTAATCATGATTCATCTTAAGTATCAACTACAGATCCTTTGAAAATTAGCATTCTTGAGTCAGTCCACCCAATTTTAATAAATCTTAAGGCAGACTTAGCTGGCTTAATACTCAAACTAGAGAGAAAACTGTTAAGATAGAAACAGTTTAAATGCATGTTTACTTAAACTGGTTCTGAAAAAACATAAATAGTGAGGTCTCAATGCATTTGCTCATATACATTTAGTCGGCTGTTAGCCAAAACACATTAAAGCAAGATGTCACTTTCTGTTTAATTTGTCATACACTTGGGCATCGAGACAGAAGTCCTTTGTTCTTCAAACAACCCCCCAATGTACGCAGAGAGACCGGTTTTACACATATCTTCTTCCAAAATACAAGTTTCTAAATCATGTTTCATCCCAGGTCCCAAAAGGCATGGAGAATCAACAGCATTCTCATTAACTACCCACCTCTAATCCCACACGTCTAGTCAGTAGTGTTAATGATCTTCAAAGGTGTGGATTGTGAATATGCCTAGACATGCTAGCAAGGCAGTCCTGGGAAGCTGAGTGCTAAAAATTGGCAAGAACTGATTACATGAATAAACTGTTTTGAGGTGCACTGTGCACTTGCATTGCTATTGTCTTCAATTGAAGGTGTAAGTACTCAGCATCTCGTCAAAACTAGGAGATATGCAGTAATTTGAGACTGAGAAGCTTACTGCCAAACCAGATCAAGCCACTCAGAAGATACTAGCCTCTGTCATCCACCCAAGGCATGGGCTGAGAAGAAACCTTAACTGTGTCTGCTCTGCACAATGAAGCACAGTGTGAGTCTCAGAGCTTATTAGCAGAGTTTCAGTCTTGTGGTGTTTGTATGAACTCCACTGTTGTGGACACCTCTTCCAACACATCCCGCTTCACCCACCTCTTGTTTCCCAGATGACAGAACACAGGAACTGATAAAAAAGCCATGGAATGCTGCTTTTGAAGATACATAAAAAAGGCCTTTATGTTCACTGTTTACTAAACAAATGCTGCATATAGAATGAGCAGAATACCTGTGATGAATTAGAAGTATTTCCTAAAAACTAGGCCTCCATACTTTAAAGGCAGAGGATATAACACTCTGCTGCTTTCTCCTTCTGTTCTCACTTTAATATACATCCTCTGCCTGAGTTCTCTCTCAAATGTTTTGTGGAATATGATGACATGGATTCAAGTTGATATTAACATTGCTACTTTTGTTATAATCAAAGACTATTAGTTTGAGCAACTGTGCTATAATTCAGAACATCTCAGACTATTTCCAAACACCACAATATTCTTTGCATGAGCCAAGACAATCCACAATCCCTTTGTGCCTGTCTTTCCATCCATAAAATAATGAAAATAACATTCCTTTGTCTTCTTTGCATTGCCTTTTTTTGAGTCATTATACAGCACCTATTTTAACAGGTCTCAGGTGTGGCAGTCAGAGCTTTAGTGCATTACAGCAACACAAAACACACAAAAAAAATCCTTCTACATGGCCTTTTGTCACTATGGTTTTATGAAAAAATACAGAGCAAGCCAATGCTTTAGATTTTCTTAAACTAAATTGACAACCCTGAAACTCATTAAAAAGACATGCAGTTATTTATGAATACTCATCCAAAAATATACTCTTAAAAAATTCTGCATTGTAAATACTGGTCAGGACTGAATTTGTGGTCCACCTCCACAAAGACAGCAGATAAGATAGAGCAGATAAGAAAGCTGAAACTGTGGCGAGAATATTGATTTTGAAACATAGGAAGAAACAAGAGAAAATGTGGTGTACTACCCTAGCAGGAAAGCAAAGACACAGGTATCTTGACACCTTCCAGCAGAAGAGAGCAACATTTCATTTGCAGAGATTCATTCTTCCCAACATCTGGTTCAGAAGTGTTTCACAATGGCTTTGTGTTTCAGCACCTAACTTCTTACACTTGGCAGCATGCTATAAGCATCCAGTCCTGAAGGTAACATCCATTTGTATACACATCAAGAAATGCATTAAATTATTATATTTGCACTTTAAAAAGTTCATTTTCAATGTTTTCTGGACACAAACAGTCAAATTACACACTTGTACAAACAATTACTGGTCTACAGACCGTTTGCACAAAAGACATGAGTCATTTGAACAAGCACCTTCAATTCATAGTGACAACTTACAGGTTCTACCAGCTACATCCAGTCACAGAGACCTGCTGCTTTTTACTTAGACAGGATTTTTACCAAATCATTTAAACCCAAGTCACTTGCCTTTCTCTCACAGAGAAAGAATTTACCCACCTATGCAATCA
The DNA here is from genome assembly GCA_024605025.1 of Megaceryle maxima. Lineage (NCBI taxonomy): Eukaryota > Metazoa > Chordata > Aves > Coraciiformes > Cerylidae > Megaceryle > Megaceryle maxima. Next base: position 52,031 of record JANHGN010024480.1, read on the forward strand.
GCTAAAACAGAGTCTTCAAACGGACCTAGCTCAAATGATGTGATACTTCCACTTAATTTAGCTCTTGTTCTATTTTTAGGTAAACCATTCCATACAATATTCAAAACAGAAAAAAAAAAAATAATTCAAATTAGAAAGTTAAGCACATCATGTGGGAAGCCAGAAAACATGGCTTTCATTACCAGGTGAAGTTTATTTCTGTCTCCTTTCCTACTCAGTCACTCTTACTGTCTTCCGTGCTACATTCTGCGAAAGACACACTTGCCGACCAGCAAACATGAAGCAGGAAGCAGGAATAAGGCCATCAGAATGAACGAAAAAAAAGAAAATTTGTGTCAATATGATCAAATTAAGGAAGTATAGAGTTTGACAGAGGGATCTAAGCAGAACATGCAGTTCCATCAAACTTAAGCAGCTTGCAAATTTAGACTGATTTTATTATGATCTTATCTGAATGTTTTGTTTTGAAACAACTACATCTTGAATGGTCTTGTATTATTGAATGAAATAACACAACTTTGAACACTTTTTGGAATCTTTTCCCCTTTTCACTTCTTTCTTGCTCAACACAGCAATACTAACTTGGAGCCCATCTTCAGATTATAAGTATAGAAATCCTGGCTCTTGGCTTGACTATTGCCTATCAGGCTCTTATTTTTCAACCTTGTAAAGAGTTCTGCTGGCCAGTGTGAACCTGAATCCAAAAGAACTATCAGATGTTTCTCATTCTTTCTTTGTATGGTTAGCTACTCTGCAGCTCTATTCATGTCTTCGTAAGGCTTCCTTTTGTCTGTCTGCCCCACTTCTCCACACCTCCTGGGACAAGAAGCACATCAGCTGTATTCTGCTCTTTGTCAACAACCAAAAGCAGTACATAAAGCTCTTTATTCTGAAGCTCTCTTCTATGAACAGGGCAGAAAATGGCAGAGAAGGAAAGGAAAAAAAAAAAAAAAAAAAAAGAACAAACCACAAAACTTCTTCTGTAGCTGAGCTTTCTAAGTCTGGAGACAAAACCCAAAGACAGTCAGAGAGAAGTCTGAAGGACAGAAATGCTTGATGGCTGCAGGCTCTGAGGAGGAAGGGCTTCAGGGAAAAGCCTTCCTGACCTGCAGAGAGAAAATGGAGTGCGGGGTTTGAGAAGGTGGGAGTTAGAAAAGTGACACTAGAATAGGCTGAAGGGCAGAGCAGATGAAGGTACTGGGTCAGACTCAATACAGCCAAACTGTCAGTCTTGGGGCTATGCACATGTAATACAATGCCCACAGGAACAGGTCTGATTTGGAAACTGCAAAGCAGCATCATTCAGATCAGCAAATATAAGAGATGAGACCAGCTGCTGCATCCCAGGACCACCTCTCAAAGTATCTGAAAATATTAATGGTATGTCTCTGATACGCCAGAAGGAGCAGCAGAAACCAGACACTTCAAAGAAAAGAACTTGGTGTCTTTTCAGAAAAACAGATGATTTTTTTGGAACACCCAGCTCAAGATTTTTAATCTCTTGAGGTTGGCAATACCAAGAATATACCTTTTTTCCCTAGTATCACATACCTACTATCTGGTATTTTCCCAGCTTTGTAGTTTCTGCTTTACTAATTATCTACTGGATTTTCCTCATTGCATCAATACTGGCCTGTTCAATCCCAGCTGGGAAGCTCTGATTCTCTGCTATGCCCCTGAAAGTGATCACTCACTCCATGAAGAAGGTCAAGCCTTATTTTTTTTTCCCCCTGAAGAAAATGCAAAACATTCTTCTTCCTCAAGAATTCACAGTCAAAGGGGGAGGAGGGGAGAGAATGTGCTTCAATATGTAACTAAGTCAAATTTAAAACTTCAGAGAGGGAATTTTCCATTATCACATAACTCTTAAGAAGCAAACCAGACCTGAAATGAGGCTTCTTTAAGAAGAAACAGGAAGCTGAAAGCAGAAGCAAAGAGGCCTTTCAGCTGGTGATGTAAAGCACGAAAAATAAAGGACACTCACGCATGATCTAGAGCCTGCTGAAATCAGAGTCCTTCTAATAACTGTCAACTTTGGACTGAGCACACCCCAGTGTTCTTTGCCAAAGTGAATAATGCGGCAGTGCTTTACAAAATCATGAGAAAGCAACTAGACATTGCTGATTGTAAGAGATAAAGAAAAGATAATGGCAATTAATCACACAGAAGAGATCAGCTTCTGTGGACAAACCAGAAACTGTATTGGCAGAAGCTTGCTCAGAAATGTGCTACAGATGTACTTCAGCGCCAGGCTGCTAGGACTCTGTCACAATTGTCTTTTTGGAAATAAATCAAATCAATAAGTAAGAAATTATACTCCACATCAGGTTTAGGGGAATTCCTTTCCCTGTGTGAAGGAAGGATATACAATTATCTCATGCTGGTTTGGGATTTCTAAACACAGAATGAAATGCCACTCACATCATAATACTTGCATAGCAGAATTACTGTTCAGTGTCATTTGCAAGCACATGAGGATGGTATTAACACGACAGCCACTACAACTGGCTAATCTCCATTTGAAGTTATTCTTGAAAAGAACTGTCTAACAGTAGCACATTATTTCATATTAATTAGGAACACTAAGCAAATGACAGTCCATGGAACAGGTTCAAGATAGGTGTGGGTCTGAAAATAAACAGCTTTATGTGAAAACAGCAATCATTATTTACATAAGATCACCCCCCAAACCATAATAACATACCAAATTTTCAGAAGAAAAAATGGAGATGTAATTGTCACTTAAGGATAACTATGTTTTGGTTTTAAAAGAGCTTGAATGATTGTAAGGGATTATGTCAAATCACATTGCAGCTGTAATATTTAAAAAGCTCTAGCTGCAATGTTCTAGATTATAAATTACATTTGATTTCATTTTTATCATTCTGAATGGATTATGATTGAAATGAGTATGTAAAGTAATTGCCCATGCATGCCATGCACCACCCTCCCCCGCCCCTAGAATCTCTTGTAAACAAAACAAGGTAACTCAAGGGAATATTCAGGGAAGAAAAGTTAGTAAATGAAAAATACCCCCTTTTGTCAGTGTCTGTAATATTTCTGTATTCTTCTGCAGCTAATATCTGCAGTATCTTTCATTAGCAGAAGAGTCAGTGTCTGCAGCTATGGGTTGCAGAAATTCATTATTATGTTTCTCCAATAAAACTTCTGTTCTAAAGAAATTCATTCAATTGCCACCTGTTTTGTACTAATTTACTCTCATCTTCATTTTTAGAAAAATCTGCCATGCCCAGTAAATACAGCTATATATTCATGAAATCCACCTGCTCTCTTTACTTCACAATAGGACTGATTTGCCATGTGTTTTCTGTTCTATTGGAAGGTGTCACCGTGCTCCATACATTTCATGATAAACACCTTCAAAAACTGTGTGGCTTTCTATTTACTTTGTTTGCAGAGGAAGAGGGGAGAGGGCTCGGTATTCATACGAGAGCTAGGCTACCCGCTGATTGACAGCGTAATAAAATATCCCAATCTTCCTTTGTAATCTCATACAAAATAATGTAAGTTAGCAGTACTTCAGCAAAATGAGATCTGTGACTCTTGACACTGCAGTCACCACTGCTGCATGCAGACAGCGTACTTTGGGTCTGTGAAGTCTAGTACTCACCAGCATGCCCCTCATTTGCTAAAACTGGGTACAAATATTAAAAAATATTTCCTAATAATAGTAGAGGAAAAAAAGCACAGCAGAGAGAGAATGCTTAGTCTTCAGGCTACAGCTTGATTACTAACCTTAACACCAAAAGGATGAAAAGATGAGGCAGCCTTCTAGGAGAAAGGTCTGGTACCTGTGCGAAAGTGTTTGTGAGATTTTTGCCATTCCTTTAGATACACTTTGCAACACCATGCATGGGGGTATCGCTGGGAGCACAGAAAGTGAATGTTGGGTCTTAGCAGCAGTAAGATCAAGTTTAAGGAGACGGCAGCAAGCTTTTCAGCTGATGCTCAGATTGTCCTTCGAAGTGATTGCCTCCATATTCTTCATCCCCTTTTATTCAACTTTTAGGTACCCTTAACCACCATCCAGCTCAAATCAGCTGCTATGACAGGAGCTCACAGCTCCCTATAGCTCTATCTTCTCCACATCAGGAAAGCCAAGTAAAGTGGGGTGGGTGAAGGCACCATAATTTTCCTCTGGAGTGAGAGACCAAATGGAACATCTCTGCACCTGGGAATGTCAGAGGCAGGGGTCAAAAGAGCACAAAAGGGAGTTAGCTCACAGGACATTTTGTTAAGGGATGGTCTGCAATTTAAAGAAATCTGAAAAGCTGTCGGATGAATGAAGTAGGATCCAATTTCCTTGATAAAGAAATGAATATATTAAAGTCCCTCAAACTTCATAGTATGGAAAGAATAACCCTTTCCCACCTCCCTTTTTCTGTATCAATCCTGGGAGTCCTACACATGACTAAAGCAGTGGCAACTTCATTGGAAATACCAGTACTGCACACACACACTCCAAACCAAGAAGCCATCACATTCTCAAGAAGACTTTCTGAAATATCTACAAGTTACTTTCTGTAATGGTTAGCAGAACATATAAGATAACATGCAGATTTCTGTGAAAACAAGAAACAAAAATGTAAAATTAATTCCATAGCTAAAAGATTTTTTTGAAGTACAATTACTGTTCTATACATTTGTTACCCGCTAAACAGGGTTGTTTCCATGACTCATGTTTGTTTTAATGCAACAGTTTAACACATCATTTTGATGATATCTCAACCCATGCAATCCCACATGTGTATAGTGATTAATAAAAAGAGCCTTGAGATGGAACAAGTCTGCACATGTTAACAGAGTAAATGGAATCATCTATGGCTTTGTGAGAAAAGTGTGATTTACATGATATAAGAGACATTTTCTTGGACTAAGGAATTTTCAGAAGGAAAAATAAACTACAATTTTCATGGTACTTTTTATTTTCTAATTGCTAGAGCTCTTACTTTGAGAGCTTGTCCACTTTTACAGCTATATCAGTTGGTTTAACAGATAATCATAACTCTCCCTATAAGACCTCCTTCTATATAAAATATGATCCAAACCATGGAAAATAGGTATTATTATTTTCTACTAATACTGCAGATAGCAAAACTGAGGTCAGCTCTATATACTAATGCAATGCATGAAGCAGGCTATCAGAAGTCACCTGCCAAATTTAATTTAAACCATACTAGCTTTTTCCGAGGTTCAAAAAAGTCCTTTCAAGAACTTGAAATACTCCTCCCTAATTAACGTGATAGCCAAATTTGCATTCAAAGCATGGCTTCAAAGAGAAAGGATGGATGCTCTTATTCACGGAGCAGGCTGCTGGGTGAGATAAGGTCAATTCTATGTTCAAACTTCCTGTATAGCAGCAGACAAGTCACTAGGGGCATGATCAGAATCAAAAGACATCCTTCCATGGACTTCAAGAAGGTTTTGTACGTCACTAAATCTCTCAAAGCTTCAGTTCTCCCTCCATGAAATGAATATAGAAGAAATCCCTACCATATGTGTTAAGATTGTATCAGACCTATGGAAGGAATCCTTTCTGCACAACTTTGGCTGACCATAAGGCCATGCTTTTCACAAGCCACTAAATAAAAAGTAAAAAATTAGACATACTTTTATGTCGTTTGTATTAACAGCAGTTTAAGCTGGTATTAGCAAGACTTACAGTGCTTTCTTATCTTTCTTCCCTATATATTTCTTGCTGTAACAACATCCATCTAAATACCAAATAAATGCACAGTTCCATTTCTTTACTTGGGCTTTTACACTTTACTCTTACCAAGAATGGTATTAATGCCGAGTGACTTATGCTACACAACTAACACTTCTACTATGACACTACGTACACCACAGAAAAGCAGTGGTGCAAGGTAGCCCGAGGAGCCAGAGGTAGTGATCTACTGCTCTGTAAAATTAAGAGTGCAACGGTGTGAGAAATCTCCTGATTGGGAGATTGTTGTATGAGTTGCTTGGGTAAAACAACTCGTTATATATCCTACAGCACAGAGTGGAAGACACCCATTTTTTTGTCTGTAAAATTATCCCCTTTCTTGACTGTTAAAACTGACTGTTCAGTTAGCTATCGTTGGATTATTTTCCTTAGCAATAGGCTTAATTTTTTGTTATTACATTCCCTGCTGTGCTCAGTTCAGATGCTCTGTGACTGATGATTTGTCTCTTAATATGTCTCCACATCAGTATTTCTCATCAATAGATTTCAGCACTACAAGGGTGCCACAGGAGACAACTGGGATGAGAAAAAGGAGAATGTGAGGTTTGTCCACTTGTGTCAGGATTCAAATTAGACAAAATCTTGCTCTCTTACATCCTCCCATAGCCTTGTCCTTCAAGCTGCAACAGCTTTCCAACTGCATACAAATAAAGATACAGATTCAGTATGATTCAGTATAGGTATTATAAAGATTTTTTTTTTTTTTTCATGAGAGTAAGGGGAAGGCAGAAAATACATTCAGTTAACACAGTCCTGCGGAAAGCCTGAGCACGCTGTTCTTTGCTAAAGCTGCTACTGAGGAGCAGTAACACTTTTGTCTACTTTACACACTTCCGTAGCCTCCCCACACAACTGTAGCTGAGTATATGACACACTTACAGTACGTCTATGAGGCAGGAAAATCTTGCTCTCTCCATTTTCCAGACAGTATCAAACGAGTAAGTGATTTGCTCAAAGCCACACGGGAAATCTGTGAGAAACATGGAATTAAACCCAAAGCTCTTCAATCTTACTTTATCTCAGACTGCAGTATTGTACTGTACAGAGCTAAGCACAAATGGGTTAATAGCACACTTACTTAACACTATCTCCAGTCTTCAATGAAAAGTGTTTTAGCAAAGTTATTTCTTACAGGTTCTAAATAAAATGTCACCAGACTTATCTGGTTCTATAATAATCTAATACATCTTATTAGTTACTGACGCCATCAGTTTTATGTCATTTAGAGAGTAAACTGAGCACTGGAAATGATGTGGAGTTTCAGTAATATCATAATCAAAAACTTCAACTTTGACTTGCCTTTGAACCAAAGAAGAAATCCAAGTTCAAATGTAGCAGAGATATGACTTTAAACATCCTTGGAACATCACTAACACATGTCAGCATTTCTGCTTCGATTGCAACAGATCTGTTATGGAAGACACCTGCCTTCTGTTGCCAACAGTGTTGTCTGAATACTAAAAATGCAGAGCTAGAAGATGGTCTGATACACCCCATTCTTGTGACATTCACATTTCATCCAGATAATACTGCTTCTTCCATTGATGTGGCAGCTTCTAATAGTGATGGCAAGGAAAGGTACATAGTATCAGCTCAAGAGGTGAGTCAGATAACTGCCATTTCAGTCGTACAAAGGACTTCCTCGAACATGAATCTAGGAAGCACAAAAGCAGCACATCACAGGCTTCACTTCCATAAGCTAGGTGAGGCCAGGCTAGAAGGCCAGCAACAGCATCACTTAAATTGATTGTGAAACTGAAATCTCAAAGACTTGCTCAGTTTGTTTTAAAGGCCTCTTTTATACTCCACTAAATTAAGCATAATTTCTTGTAAAAAGAATATATATGAATTATTATAGCTAAGTTGGAGACAAGGGATAGATTGTAGGAATTGCAGTAATTTACAACTGTGAGTACATATTTGGCTGTCTGGATTCTCGCACTGTCAGTGAAGAATCAGCTGACTGAGACAGAGGGATGGGTCTGACTACCACTGGCAGATTTCCAGCAGCCTCACATTCCCTAGTATCTCTGGATCTGCCAACCGACTCTGCCTCTAGCGTGAGCACTCTTAGGACAGGGATGGTACAGGGATACCTCTCCCCTCTGGAGACTGCGAATGGTTTATCAAGAAATACAAAAGTTTGTCTCCTGTTTAATGGAGGGGATAATACCCAACAACGATAGGCTAAGGCAGCTACTCCTGGCCAGCCTGTGAATGCCTAATACCCACAGATGACTGCTTATGCAAGAAAGTATTTCTTCCTGGAGACAGCACTGTCAGTGTAAAGAAGACTCTTTGAAAAAAAATGTATTTTGGATAAAAATCTCACTACCAGGCTAAAATAAATTGTTATATTTTCAAGTAGTTAAAATATGCCATTTTAGAGTGTGCTTGCATGCATTTGCAAAGTCTTGTTCTGATTTTTTACAATAAGGCTCTCCCTGTTTAAAATGTTACGGAGTTTTTCTGCAGTTTTCAAAAAGTTCTGCTCAGAGCTGCTCTAAAACTGTCTGGCTGGTCTATGCCAAGTCATCCACCTTGAATCGTTTCACAGACATAAATTCAGCACAGCTCTGATGACAGCCAAGGAGGTTTTAAATTCTGTCAGAAGCCTGTCCACCCCCCTGCCTGTCTATGAGCTCAGCTGTGCAGCAGCACAGCAAGAGGACTTCCGGCGTGACTTGGTCCTCATCAGCCACTCCAGCATCTCCAGAGCAGGTGAATGCCCCTCACCGACAGCAGCAGACAGACCAGAAAGACAGAATCCAACATACAAAAAGTAACAAGATCTGGTACCAATTCAAGCTTGTCCTCAAGAAGGCAGAACTGCCCAAAGTCAGCAAAAAGAACCAAGGAGGGTACACAGAATTTGATAATCTAAAATAGTGCATGGTAATAAAATGCCGTGCTTATAATTTTCAGTAGAAAACAAATTCAGTGTCACTAGTTGGGAAACACTGCAAATATTGAAGAACAGTTATAATTTATAATGCCTACAGAACAGAGGTATTTGCCAAGTATTATCTGCTCATGGACTTTTAGTTAGCTAAGCAATTTTTAATATGTATCCACAGGTGAAAATATGCTTTACACAGAAAGCAAAATATTTTGTATGAGGGTATGAGTAGGTGGCATATACACATAACATTGCCCCATAGCAATGCTAAGCACTCATTCTTACTTCCGTGGTTTGTAAGATTACAC
>JANHGN010024480.1:61086-81219 GCA_024605025.1 Megaceryle maxima
ATACCAGTTTTATATATATTCTATATAGATTAGGCCATTACTAAACCTTTAAAGAGCCTTGAGAAAAATAGCTATATCAGGTTATTAAAAAAAGATCATAGTCTCTGTCAAACAAGATACAGATATCCCTACAGTACAAGCTAAAAATAACCACAGTGATATTAAGGTTAATATAAAGAAGCCATTATTCATTGATTAAATACAAAATATATCTATTACAGCTCTGTAAGGCAGTCTGTGACCACCATAAATGTGCTATTATCTGGCTAAATATAAACCTTATTATTAGTGTTTCCTACAAATAGTCCTAAGGGTAAATTTAATTTTACTTCTATTATCTTAGGTATGAAGTCATGAGTTTGAAGAGATTTTCAATAGAAAACATTGCTTAAAATTCTACACAGGTATGCATTTTAAACCTGCCATTTTCACTGTGCTTGCCTTTAAATTATTTTATCCTTTTTTTCCTAACTAAGAGACTTTTCATGAGGGTTTTATTCATTTATTCCTAAAAGTGTTTTTTAATGGAAAAGTGGCTTTCAGGATTTTATTGTCCTTTATTTCAAAAGACTGTATTTGTAGTAGTATGTTTACATATTGCTACTACTTTACTAGTACTAAAACTACTGTCCTACACACACACTCCCAACTTACTTACCAGTTAAGTATAAAAAACTAAATGCAAAAAATTACATCTAGTGATAAGGAATGTCTATGTTTCTTTTTGACAAGGTTTGTTGTAGGTTTGTTTCTCCATTTTTAAGTGTGATTATTGTATGTTCATGATACCAAAGGCAAGTTAAAGAACCACCCACAGCTTTCCCAACCAGCCACCTCTTCACTCTTAAACATATAAAAGACTGAGGCCTTTACAGCTTCCCCCATGATGATCCTGCAGTACACAGCATACCTGTGTTCCCTGAATAATGAATCCTCAAAGATTTTAAGTGTGAACTGTTCTAAAATGTCAAACTGGTCTTTAATCTGCTTTTACCTTAAATGGCTATTTTACCATAAATATGCAAAAATGTGTGCGTATCTAACATACACATAAGGTATTATGTATATATAATACATATATATATAAAATATATAAAATATATATAAAAAAACCACAGACATCCTACATGCATACTTACACACGCATTTTGGGAATGTTATTCTTTTAGTTTGGCCAGTCCAGATTCAACACTGAAAGAAATGTGCTATCCCGAAGCTGCAGAGGGGGAAGGAAGAGAGCAGGGTGAGAGGGCAGCAGGCACCCAGGCCAAAGGAACTGATGGCATTCAGATGACTGAAGGCACTAAGGGTGCACCAGTTCCAGTGCTCAGAGAGGAGGAGTTGCAGTTCTATCCTGCCAGAAATATCAGCTCACAGCACAATGAGAGGTAACAGCTCGGAAGATGCAGCTATTGTAACAAAATGGAAAATGATAAAATGTTCTTGGGCACGGCTTCTCAGGCTGACTTGCAAAACAGCAGATAGTCACAAAGAGATTTCCAGCTGTCCAAGGAAGACTTTTGTCAAGGGCTTTATGCTAATAAGAGGAGGAAAAGAAAGAACCAATTGTTAAAGCTGAAGCTATACAAATTCAGATTAGAAATAAGGCATATGCTATTAAGAGTGACGTTAATTATCATGGGAGAAACCTGCCCGTGTTGTGGTGGATTTCCAAACACTGGATAATTTAAAAAACAGCATGGACTGTTTACTAAAGCATATGGTCTCCTTCCAACAATAAGCAATGATAGTGGATATGATCAAAATAGAAGAGAGTTGAATGACCTGTGTTATGCAGGAGATTAAACTTGCTGATCTAAGCAGCCATTCTTAATTTAGACTTGGTGGGGAAAAGGATGGTTTCACAGTGTGCAATTAATCAACACCTATTTACTGAATTGACATGAAACCTTTCTATACAAGATGCCATAAAATAATGTTACTGAATTAGGCAGATTGTTTTCCTAAAAAGAAGTTTCTTTTTACTGTAATATATTTGCTTTCTTTTTATGAAACTTTAAAGAAACTGCAGAAAGTTCACAAAGCAAGAAGTTTCTCCATCAAGTAAGAGGTGAATTTTCAGCAGGATAGTACAAGACGTTTAAAAATTGAGATAATTTCTTTTACAAAGAAAGTTATATCTTACCAAAGAAAAATATGATGAATAATGGAGCAATATTTGATTAAATCTGGTAGAATAAAGAAGCAATAGAACGGGCAGAATAATATATGCAGGACCAGAGCGTCTGTAAGCCATCTTGCCATAAATATGGCAAAATTAAAACATTAAAAGGGCAATGGAAGTGGGTGAAGAACTGTGAAAGACAATCAGGGATAGATTTTTTTATAGAAGAGTTATAGCATATACAAAACATCAGCTCTACTGGAGGAGAGAAGAGATTCAGACTAACATTATGTGCTGAGGGAAATTAGAAAATGCAGGAGGCACAGTTGGCAGAAAAGGCTGTAGCCTAAGTGCTTAAGACAGGTGAGATGTTATCTTGCAGATAGAGCAGAAGAGATGGGTGAAAGGTATGACAAGACATCTGAGAGGGCGACAGCAGAATTTGCTACAAGCTCTGGTGACATATGAAAGGAGGCAGCAAACCTACCACTATATTGCTATGTACTAACTTCCAGTATGTTTGTTTGGCTTGGGAGAGAAAGAAAATAGGTTTTTAACAATTAATTCTGCATTACATCAATCAAACAACAAAGCCTGTGGAGAGGTAATTTAATAGATCTTTCAATAATGCTCAGATGTCCTGACTCTGCCTGAGTGAGTATCTTCCTGCAGGAGCATCCACACTGGTTTTCACAAGGCTGCCACACACCACCAAACAAGGAGAAAACTGGTCACCAGTCTCAGTTAGCTCTGCTTGGCTGGTAACCCCAGCAGTGGAGGGAGAGTACAGGGTGTGCACCCAAAAGTGTCCTGCTACAATTTATTCTGCAATGGGAAGACAAAATTTCCTCTCATTAGATAAGCTAGCTGCTCAGAAGTAAATGCCCTGCTTCATAAAGCAAGGGTGAAGAATTTTACTTCTTCCCTGGGAAAGGGAAAGAATCAGGAGTCAATCCTGTGCCTGGAGCGCACTTATACTGGGACAGGCTGTAGCAAATAAAGTCGTTTTTTCATTAAAAATAAGAAATACTTCTTCATTTTTTTTTTAACTTCTTATTAAATACAATCCTCTTGTCAGAACAACAAAATTTAGTAAGTTACAACTGACCATGTTATCTGAACAGTTTAATTTAATGCCACAAGAAACACTTGCATCTGCTGATTAAGCTCTGCTATTTCCACTTAGCACCTCATGACAGAAGTTACCTGGAGCTAGAAGACAGGCAGATAATTTCTTTTAACAATATATTAATATGAATTAATTCAGTGGTAGTAGTAATTGTTACTGAGTTCATTCTTCAAAATTCCAATTTTAATTCACCATCCCAGTGCTTTGTTACTGACTTTTTACAGACCTCATGAAATGAATTACAGCAAAATCTCTGCAGGACAAAAAGATGTGCTGTGTGAATTTCTTCTCAGCCTTGCAAAAATCTGAACTGCCCTGTTTACAGAATTGTACCTGTTGCTTCAGTATGTTGTCTAAAAGCCAAGTAAATCTGTTCTGTGGTTTGAAGTAAGATTTCCTGTTTTAATGTAACTATGCGTAACAGTCAATAAACACTGGAGTTTTGTACAATTAAAAGACCACAGAAATTATATAGTAGCATAGGGGGGGTTAAGTAGGTTACACGTGGCACTAACCTCCTTCAGACAGCGACAGGCTTGTCCTTCACACTCATTCCCTCCTCCATCTGCTCCCTTCTGCCATCACCCAGTTCTGCCCACATGCAAAGAGGGTAGTACAGGACAGGTTCTATGCAGAAAGGTGGCTCAATGGCTCACGGATACCAGTTCTAAACCACCACTCGGGCTGATAGTCAGGCGCAGCAATCAGATGCAGCTAGCAACAGCTTCTGCTACATTGAGGAGTCCCAGCTGAAGGAAGCTCCCTCTATCTCATCAGGACTGGTGGCTTCTTTTAGCCGTTCTGCCACTGACTCATTGTCTGGCTGTGGGAAATTAATTTAGTTTTGTCTGTACTTCAGTTTTCTCAGTTGCAAAATAGCAGTAAACTCTCTTATATACACGTGTGAGCACAAACACATGCACACACTTTTACTGCTTAAAAAAGAGTGTTTTAGCATGGCTTTCATGTTGAGATCCTAGTGTCAGCATTCTATGATGAATGCAATACTTTAAACTTCTTGGCACATGTTTTCATATACTGAAAAGTCGTCCAATAGCAGCGCTCTGACCTTTCAAAAGCATCATCAGTCTAAGCTAAAAGAAAGGTTATTTAAACATTAAATACAAAAATGACTTAGATATGAGGTATGTGCAGATCTAACTAATCATACCTGTAAAATTTTTGTTAAATATAGCATCATGTCATGTACGCATCTCCAGGCACTCTGACAACACAGCACTGCATTTAGTCTTTCAGCTTCATATAAATAAAAATGTTACACAAAATATTCCATAGGAGAATTATAGTTACCACCAGTGATTTCTTATTCTTTAAAAAAGTTATTAACCTTTTTTTTCAGGCTAAATATTTTACTCATTTGCAATGCTGTTTTCCAACTTGTAGAAGGGGTTAGAGAACAGATGCTGCATTAAACTCTCACCTTTGCTCAAGAAAAGATACTGGAATAATTTAGAGGCAGTTTAGAGGCAGTGTTTCTAAACTAATTGATCTAATCACAGTGTCTCAGATTTTACTTCATATTTCTTGCATGTCAGACCTGAGGGTGATTATTCTGTGTTAAGTATGCATTTGGTGGAAAGAAACTTGATAAGTGATTCAAAAAATTCTAGACATTCCTTGCAACTTAAATTATTCTATGATACTGTGAATTTAAAGTCAATTAGAAACAACTTTTGAAAAGTCAATAATTAATGATCCAGAGAAAGACAGAGAGCCAGGCAAATACTCAGATAATACTTGCCTAATCTATTTTATTTATTTGGGAATTTATATGGCAGTGATTAACCCTGACATCATTAATCTTGAATGAGCAAGGAAATGTTTAATTTTCATTATTTTGCTTTCAGTATTTGCTTCTGCTTCTACAAACATCTCAGGACATTTAGCATCTTGCAAATGGTTTGGAAAATAATTCGTTGCTAATGACTCAAAACAGAATTTTTGGTTTGCCTCCATTAATGAACATGAACACTGAAGCTAGAAAACAAGGGTGTCTTTTCAATGTCACTGGAAGTGCTATGTCACCTAAAGCACCTTCTATTTGAGTTGCACATTTGGAGAACTCATCACACCCAGACATTCTTGAGGGAATACTGCAATCCCACAATTACTCTGTGAAATGCACCTGTCCCAGCTACACAGGTAGTGTCTCATGTGTAAACTGCACCACCAGGTATCTTTACCAGCTACAAAGAACCTGAATAATCTTTGAGTCTTCCATGACAGCTGATTTCCATTGGCCTTTGACTTCAGCCCAGTATTTTTTTCTGATAACTATTACTTCACGTTATATACTGTACATTATAAAGTTTGCTATATGACTGAGGTGGGGGCTTTGTAAACTATTCTCAACAGGCTTCCTGCAAATCCCACTGAAGCCAGTGAAGAAATTCCCATTGGCTCTATACTGGATGAAGACTGGGAAAACTGCTCTGTGCTGTTATTTTTGGTTACTATCCATGTTGCTTCACCTGTTATTAAACTGTATGTTATTCATTCACCCAGGAACTATAGCTACAGAATTCAGTCTCACAAACAACTCCAGGTGTTCATGAAACTCAAAAGGCAAGAACTGACACCCTGACTTCTCACAGGAACTTGTACAAGATACTTAACTGTTTAAAATAAAAGACAGATGCAGCAAACTTTCATCATTGCAGTTTTCATGAGAGCCAGTTGGTGACATGTGTACCCTTAACTGCACTGGGACTCACTTTCCTAGTATGGTGGTAAGAAAAAAAAAAAGTCCTGTTAAGTAAGGAATGCAGCTTGCAGAAATACTGCCAGGAGTATAGAGAATCTGGAGTCTACATATACACAGAGGAAGGGAAAATCAGAAAGAAAGGAATACGAAAGAGCAAAGCTGGAGTAGGTGGGCTAGGAGTGATGAATAGACAATTTTGAGAGAGAAGGTAGGGACTGAATGTGAATAGTAAAAGGCACCCGTAAGAATAAATAGAGCACTACTCCATTTGACCTTCATTCAAACATCTTTTTTTCCCCCCAGCCCCCCCAGCTAATAGGACTAGGCTTTGTGAACCCAATCTTGTTATTCTATGCGGGTTGTAAATTTTGGGAGTTGTTAATTGTTCTATCTTCCTGGTAGAGCTCACGCACAGCTGTGTTTGGGTCCCAACTGCATTGGATCCAGGCATGTTCAGCAGACCTGCCAGCTCTCCCAGCGTGAATACTAGCCTGTTGCTTACAACAGGAAATCTCCCTCTGCTGCTTTGAGCAGTGACTGAATAGATTTGTCCAAATGCTGGATGTCTGGATATCCTGAACAAATGGCCATTTCACAAGAATGCTGAATCACATATGCAGAGAGACCGCTGCATCAACTTCATTGCCCATATGCTATAGGGTCTGTGTGCAAATGTGCAGTACATCTGACCCAGCTGGGATGTGTCAGATTTGCTCTGCATAGATAGATCAGCTGTGCAGCAACCGTCGCTGAACCTAATGCCTTTGGACCTGCCCGTGTTGGTAGGTACATGTAAGCTTTGCTTGGCTTGAGGGGAGTCCAGCACTGCTTCTATCTCGACTTTTCCGTAGCATGTGAGTCTCCTCTCCTGTATATACTTTATCTCCAATTCAAAAATTGCCCCTTTATTTTGCTGTCCTTTCTAGGTGAGCACTTCCCCTGTTTTTCAGCTGGTCCTGCACCTAAAAATACCCCTCCTATCAACCAGGTAAAGCTCCCTTTGTCTGTCCACTTTCTCAGAGATTATTTGCATTCCTACCTAGAAGGCATCTCTGGTACCAGAGACCAAGCCTTAACACACAGTCTTGCGACCCAGTTTCTAGGGAAATGACCACCTTCTAATTAGCTGAGGACAAACCCAACAGTCACGTTTACTTAATGATCAGCTATTGCACTGCCCATTGCTCAAACCAGAATAGGTACTGATGTTTACTGACCCTCCAATATCCTCAGCACGTAAAATGCATAGCCTGTGGATGGTAACACATCCACGGGGGAAAATATTATCAGACTGTAGCTTCATAACCTCAGACAGAACTCCTAGGTAAATACAATCCTGAAAATATGGTGCTATCACTACATGGAACACTCAATGTCAGATTATTATTACCCTATTATAATAATTCCTCCTGTCATCCGAATTGATCTTGTCCCGCTTAAGCCAATTTGAGTTTTGCTATTGAATTCAGTGAGTGAAAGACAAAAACCAGACAAGGTACACAATAAAAGAAGAAAGAGGAAGATGATTTACAACCGTACACGTAGTAAACCCTTAGTTTTTCCTCTGTTCATGTGTAAATGGATGTGTTCAGGATGGATATTCAGAAAACCTATATGACCTCAATGAACTTCCAGACTCTCTGGGCACCAGAAGGATGCTGGTGACCAACTGCAACATCCTGACTGCTCTGTGGGCATTTGCAGTAGTTCTGTTCCAGCCTTCTCGCACTCCCCTCAAGACCCATCTGTCTCTGACATTAGCAACAAGGGAGACAGGGCAGCTGGGGAATCAACAGGGACAAGCTGAAAGTTATTTACAGATGTTAGCCAAGAAAATGGGAAACTCACAGAGCAGGGCAGCATATACAACTCTCTATCTCAGAGTAAGTGTTCTCCTGTAATTAGAAACAGATTTTTTTTTCCATTAATTTTCAGCTTTTGCTGTAAGCAATAGCACCTAATCTCAGCAACTGCTGTCCAATATCAGAATATTCTGGATAGGGAGATTCTAAACTCTCAAGCGAAAAAGAAAGGAAAAGCACTATGGCATAGTTCCCATTATCTGCAGACACAAAACCTACAACATTTTCTGCACGTCAGTTTGTCATAGCACCACAGCAATGGTTTCAGATAAATACGGGATGTTTGTGAACACTGGAAGAGGGCAACTGAGTTACATCAGCCTTGACGCCATCTTCAGTAAGCTCAAGTAAATCCTAAATTTATTTTTAAATATACTGATGAGTCTGTCCCACATCTATCCTTGCTTCAATCATTTCATTGGAGTCCAGCCAGTCTGTGATCATTTAACCTCCTCACAAAGAAACAAGCAGAACTGAATCATAGTCATACTAACCATCATTACCACCATCCCATTCATGATGTCAGTTTGGAGTGTGACACACCAATACTGTCCACGGATGTCCATTTGTTCCTGATCTTATAAATTAAAATGATTACTTGAGTAAAATTACACAAGAACGTATTGTACTTGTAAGATGAAAGAAGCACTCAGCAAATGTACGAATACTATATCCTAAACAAATTGCTTATCAGTTAGATTTGTAACATCACACTTCTTACTACAGCCCGTAATTGAATTCACACTTTGGAAAAACACTCCCTGTTATTCAGTTTGCAAAACCAAGTATAATTTCTATTTTAATAGTTCTTCTCTTGCTCACAGAAAAAAAATTAACTCAAAATATTATGACTCCTTTCTTCAGACAGGTTAAAACAGATCATCTTTTCAATTTAACCCCCTAGTATTTGGTGGTATATTCCAAATGCAGTATGTTCATATATACCATAAATCCACATTTTTTTTCATAATGACCAATCAGAAGAACAATTTTGACTAAAGGAGGTAGGAAAAATACAAAAACACGTCAGAAAAACAAAATTGAAACTAATATTACCATAGAAATAGGCATAATTTTTAAGATAGTTACAAAACTGGTGTGATTAACTGATCTTAACACAGAAAGTAAAATTCAAATTAAAGTATCAGTTGCAAGTCAGAAATCTACCTGGCCTCCTGCACACACTTTTCCTCTGTATATGTGGTTGCATAATTCCATGTTAGGTTTCTGCACCAGGAGTTTCATGTGTCATTCAAAAAAAACCACACATTTTTTGTTATGTGTTCTATTGCCAAGACAGGCCTTAATCAGCCCTGTAATGCCTTCACAGCAGGCTCTTGCTCTCAGCCTTCTATTAAAGCTATAATTAATTCTGCAGTTCTAAATGTTCCACAGCTATAATTTATTTATGGGTCCAACATTTTCCTCACATCTGAAATTAGATTTTCAGCTCTTTAGTTTTTCCTAAATCTTCCCTTGATCCTTCTCAGTATACGTAGCTACTACATTTAGTATTTTTATCTCTCTGACATCTTCAGAAAAAGCCTCTGGTAGAGCACTTTTCTAGTCGACTGCGTTGTGATAGTGTCACCCAGAGTAAAGGTCTGTACTAGTTATTTGCTCTGAAAGGCTGACTCACTGCTACCACTTGCCATTCCCTGTTTTAACTTGTCTTGAAGAGCACACAAATATTTCTATTATGACCAGAAACCACTCATTTTCATTAATCTCTTTTCTAAAAATTAGAAAACAATGTCAGAAGTGCACATTATGCCTTCTTGAACTTTCTAACAAGGGAATACCAGGACACAACTATTAAAAAAATCAGGAAATAATCACTGTGGGGTAACATATTTATTTATTTTAGACACTACATAAACAAACCAATCATGGTAAGTGGTCTAGGACTTTATACACACTCACAAAAAGCCAACAAATCCCAACAAGCTGTCCAGCCAGCCCATACACACATCCCAGCTCAAAGGCACTGCTGCAGCCCTCAATTGCTATCCAGGATACTCATGGTGAAATAATCCCCTCAAACAATATGCCAACAAAATAAGCCATAAACAGGTCCTTTTTTTTGAGATGAAGGGTTTATATCCACTAGCATCTCAAAAATACTTATTTTGCAAACAAATCTAAAGATGTAAGCATGAGAACCGTGGATTTTTCAGACATGAATTTCTGCAGTTGCTGTTCACATGCAAAGACAGTGTGGTCCAGGGGAGACAGGAGCCAAAAAGGCTGCTTTCTCCTTTCAGTTCTGTCCATAAGATGTTATGTGGAACAGCATGTTTTACTTCCACTTGGTCATTTGTGCAGTGCCTAGCACAATTATGGCTGTAGACTGCAGTAACTGATCTTATTATCTGTATAAACTGTTACAGTCCATCTAGCAAATGCTGCTTGTACCCTGCAACCCTCTGACAGGTACACTAATGCTGATCCATTACTATCTGGTCAGTGCATTTGCTACTGGAAAGCTAAAACTATCCTAACTGAAGAGAAAGAGCAAGTAACATTATGATTTCTTTTCCCCCAATAATGGGTATTATGCAAATCCATGAAGAGCATTTCCTGGAAAGTCTCTCTGTTGCCTCTATGTGCTTCTCTGTTCCAACATTGAGAACAGCATCTCCTCTGGCATTCTACCCTACCCAAAACCCACCCATCCAGAACACATGTACAAGCACAGCTTCTTCTGTTTCAAGGGCGGGGAAAAGAGATCTGGTATGCCAGTGCCTGGCTGTCAGAATACCTCTCATCCTCTCCAGCTTACATCTACTGAAGAAATGATCCTCTGTGTCTTCACACATTATGTCAGGGCACAACTGACAATGTTATGGGAATTACGTATGTAGTGTAACAAGAGTTATGTTTGCTGATCATGTGTTAAGAAAACAGGAAAGTCACTTGGTTCAGTTTCAAGTGTGTAGGCAAACCAAAAACCTATTCTTAACTGTCAAGCAACCATGTCATAAGCAGTCTGCCACACTAACAAAACCATGCAATGCCACAATGATCTGGAGTCTCCCTTCCAGGTTTATGTCACATTTATTCTCTCAGCTTAGAAACACATTTGGTTCACAGAAAAAAAAAAAAAGCCAAGGAATGGCTTTAAATTACTCATTTATACCTCATTCAAACTGCACTGCTCTGCAATGCACTGCAATGCTTCTTTTCCCTAAAAGCAGCCACTCCATTCAACTCAGAGCCTGTTTTATTCACATCCCTGCTACAGCTCTTTTCCTCTGTGAGAGCAGAGCTCCTGGAGCATGTTTGTATTTTGAATCTGAGCAGACATTTCCATGATGAGGGAACCACAGTGAAGGAGTGGGAGTAGTAGGTGGGTGTCAAGGAAAACCAAAGAGCGATCTTGAATTCACACTGAGGGCAGGAAATGGGCTGTGCCTCAGCTACGAGACCCCATTCATGACACAGTGCTGAGAAGGAAATTAAATGAGAGCGTGAGAGGGAAAGGAACATGGTACTGGGACTCCAAATTAAATGACATTATTAGAAATTCCACTGAGTGAATGGGATCAAAAAATCAACATGATGAGGGCACAGGAGTCCTTGAGGAATCAGGGAAAGGGCTGATTTAGCAAGCCAGTAAAAAAAGGCTCCAAGACAAATTCAAAAGAGAACAGGGAGAGTGGGAAGACTTTCTTAGTGCCTGTGTGTGTGTGCCACATGTGGTGGTATCAGCAAAAACCGAGAGCTTTGAAATGCTAAATCACCTGTGATAGTCAAGGCTACATATTTCAAAAGGAAATAGAAAAGGAACAACTAATTAAAAAAAAATTAGAACAAGACTATGTGCAAATACTGGCTCCAAATAAGTAAGTGTAATCATAGTTTTAGAGAGAAAAACGTATCTGGAAATAAAATTGCCCTCGAGTTCAGCCTTGGTTTAGGAAGTTTTAGGCAACCACACTGATTTCTAGAGATTTATCAGGCCTGTACCTGAATGTTCAGTCAGGGTCTCCCAGCTGAATCTCCCAGTGACTCCAGCACTTGAGGTAGGTGAGTTCCTATAGAACAGAAGGGAAAATAAAATAAATATTTCAATTTTATTAATTTATGTCAGTTATTTAAACACCTGTGATTGAAACTCCTCACAATCACTTAAATTCAAGTAGCAAGAAAATGATACTTCTGATTAGAAAGCTAAATTGATGTACAATTAAAATAATTAAATTTGAAAACATGTAATAACTATCATTATTTTTCACATAAGAAAAATCAGTGCCACATGAGAACTAGTGCATCCAGCCATTCAAAATGCATCATTTCTCCAAGCCAGCAATGTCAAAAAGAATCTCCCCACATATTCAGCTGCACAGGCTTTTACATAAATCGCTGAAGATATCACCCTAAGGGAACCGAGGATGAGTTGCCAATTTCATTCCGTAGGCTCACAACAAAACTTTCTCAAAACTAATTTTGTCAGCTCCTAAGATCAAGAGATGTTTTGAAAAAGCAGAGCATTTTGCTGTATTCTTCTCTTTCCACTTGTGCCAAAATAGAATTCCACAGAATACAAGTGAGATAAATAGTTGCACCTGAATCAATTACTAATGCCAAAGCCCATTGAATTAATCCAACCCACGACAACTAAATCGAGTAATTTTTCTCTCCACATGGAGTGACAGATGCATGGACTGAATGAGGAACGAGGCTACCCAGTGAAACATTGTCTTATCAAATCAAAGCAAACAGGTTTTACTACACACACTATAAACACCAAACTACTTCAGCTAACAAGTTTTAAAGGACTGATTTTCAGGATGCTGAGTAACACATGTTAACAGCAGAACAAGCAGCCTAAGAGTAACTGAACATGCCAAAGAATAGCGGAACGGGAGCATTTACCACGATGCATCGCTGAGTGGGAAGCAAGCGCTCCACAAAGGCTCCCAAACAAATGCCACTGAACTTTCAAACTAATCTGCTCTGACTTCACTGCAACCTTCTGTGATTACTTTCCATGAATATTGTATCAAATTAAGATTGCTCACCGGAACGTTGCATTTTAAAGGAACCTTGCACAGTATCTGAGGAAAGTGAACTATGAATTTTTAATTTAAGATTTCACATCAGAAACAAATCTCTAAAAGTTCTGGTCTTCCAAACAGACATTTGGTGTGACCTGTGAATGCAAGTAATACATTTTTAATTTCAAATGCCAAATAAGTACAATGAATCCTGACCAAGAATTAGTGAGACATGACTTGTGTTTTTCCTGATACTAAAATAGTTGCATTTTAATGGCACAGTATTTTAAAATCATTTTATTTAGCTTTCAGAAGAAAAAATTACAAAGATAATTAAAATTCTATCTTCCACTGTCATCCACATGTAGAAATCTATGCAACTCCAGCCCACTCAAACTCCTACTTCCACCAAAAGAAGTTGATCCAGCTGATTCAAGCCAGCTAACTGAAGAGGAGGGGAATCCAGATGATAACTTCTTGCAGAAAGAACAGAACCACAGCTCCTCGGCTAAATCCAGCAACTGGGATTTTTTCATTCTACCAAGCCACAAATGGTGTCCAAATTTCACTAGGCCTTAATAAGTCTCACCAAGTCATAAACTTAAATGACAGCAAGTGTATCAATTTTTCCTCATTTTGAACTTTGCAAGTTATTTTTGCAACAGAAAAGTATTGTGTATCATACACTACAAAAAATATTTATTAACCAGATGTTGCTTGATACTTCCCTAACAATCCACATTTTAGGTTATACCACGCAGAAGTTTCAGCTGAAGAGGAATTTGATAAAGAATGCTAAGCATCTAAAGACAGGGAGCTATTCCAAAAGCATCAATGAACACAGACGACAGTCACTAGTAATTAAGAAAACAATTAAGAGAACACGTGTGCAGAACATAATGATATTTCCATACATTGCACAACTGATACAGGAACATATTATAAGCTCGATACCAGTCCTGTTAATAGTAACAGCTCACTATTTGATCACGTACGGCCAAGGCTGTTAAGTTACTGTACAGCTCACGGAAAGCGCTCTCCTACGAAGTCAAGATGACAGGAAAAAGAACAAGAGGAGAAGATGACAGAGAAGGGAAAAAAGAATTCCTTTTTTGATTGGTTTTATTTTTGATAATTTATTTTTGCTCTCTAATTTTAACTACTGAGTAGATTTCCATATAATAGAAGGGGAGCAGGAATCCCATTACAGCCACTAGGAACTTGTCAGTGATCTCAGATGAATCACAGTTCCATCATACATTGAAATCATTGTAGTTAAGGGCAGCTTAGGAGAATGCAGATATGAGCAACCACCACCTATGCTCTCAAGATCTCAGATGTAAGCCCACTTTCCAACTGAGGCCACGGAGCTGCTCTTACAAAGGTTGTGCTCAGCCCTGCACCACACCACTCTCAAGAAGTAATTCTCGTGCCTTAGTGAGGCAGAAGAGCACATGTGAAATTAAGTGTGGGGCCAAGTGCAATTTCTGTCAGATATTTGCAGCTGTGCTTCCAAAATAATGCTCTCTGCAGACAACAGTACCATGGCAAGGGGAGGAGGGAGGGTTAACGGCAACTACAGCCAGACATAACTGAAGCCAGTAATCTGTAGAAACCCAAAGGGGTATCAGCTGCAAAAAAGACCAAAAAAACACTGTGAAAAAACGTGTGGAAAATCTAGGCCAGAATGAGGAGGGCAATGAATTATCCATGTGCCAATCCTCATAAGCTCAGCCCAACAAGTCTGGGCTCCTACTGGCACTAGTAGGTTGGACAGCAGCTTTTACACGTTTTAGCGATTAAAAAATTAGATGGATTGTCAGTGGCTGGATGGGAATAAATCAGTCTGTAAACATCAACAAAAAGCTCTGGTGAAAATCTCATATTCTACCAGGCTTCAAGATTATTTAACATACCAAGACATATATCATAGGCTTCCAGATTAAAGCTTTCACGACCTTTGCTAAATATCATCTTTCATTCTCTTCCTTTATTCATGTGGTGGCCCATGAAAACATTAAACCTTTCTTTCATAAACAGCAAGCGCGTAATACTTGCTTTCCATTGCCACACATGTCTTCTTTCACTGTCACTCTTAAATAAATGAATCATCTTTCTCTTCCTCAGTCCCCTACAATATACACCCTGAAAAAATATTTGCTAAGAGCTAAAACAGTCAGAGCCATTTCATGCTAATATTTCATGCTCTGATTATCTTTTTTTTTGTACAATGAATTACCTTAAAAAACAAAGAAACAAACAAACAAAAACTATTCAACAATATAAAGTTCGTTTTTGTCCTGTGAATGTTTTGTGCTTATTCATGATAATGTTCTTTATTTCTTTGGTTGATGACACTGTCATCTGCCACCTCATCTGTCATTTACATCTCATTAATATCACTTTTACCCTCAGGGATCAGTTTTGTCATCAGAAAATGGCACAGAGGGTCTGCAAATGGAAGAAATACCAATAATCAGTGCCAAAAAAGAGTAGACATCTCAACTCTCTTTCTCAGCACCCACAGATGCTCCTGCATATAATCACAGCACGCTGATGTTGTTCTAGTCTCTAAGGTATAAGGAAGTTGTATTAAATGATCACATTGTTTTTATTGAAAAATGTGCTAAGTAGGATGAGAGCAAACTGGCACGGACTGCAACCAGCAGTGTCCTGCTGCCCAGGACCTTGCCTATGCTGAAAGAGCAGCTACTAAAGACAAGGCTTGATCATTCCAACTGGGAGACGAGCACTAGGATGGAATGTCTGGGGCTACTTTTTAGGCCTTCATTTCCCAAGAAAAGCTGTGTGGCATGTGATGTAGGTGAATTCTTACCAGGTCAGTACAGGTAGGCAGAAATACCATTTCTCTGAATACCCTACATGCACTTTTCACTTTTACAAACTATGAAAATCTCTACACTGTTATATAGTGAGGCTTTTTGGAAATAAAATAAAATATATTCTTCCAACCACACCATTACAGCAGTGCTGCCAATCCCACCCACTGGAAAAGGTATAAGACAGGCTGCCAGGATCATTGAACTGGCCTAAGTCTCATGATAGATACCTGATGTGTTGAACGCTGGAAGTTTTTTCTAATTAAGAACTTAGCTAACTCTTGTGTAGACAAAAGCCTTGGGTTTTGTATATCTGTATGACTTTGGAAAACGATGATTTAAGAAAACACTGTGAAACACCTGATAAAAGTTTGCTGCCTGATGGGTTGTCATACTCCTCGAGTATAATCTAGAGTAGACCTGTCAGCTCGTTCAGCTCCTTCTCTCTGCTGATTTCTATTGTTGAAACAGATCACAGATGATTTTCTGTTTCTCTCTGACCCTCCTTCTGGAAGCGAGTCATTCTTGTCTTTTTAAGCAACCACTGGTTACCTTTTCTGTGATTAAAAAGCTCATTCACCATATGCATTAAAAATTCCATCTGCTTGCACTCACATAGGCAATTTTTACAATTTACACATTGAGGTTCATTATATGGACACTTTAAAAGTTCTGATACTTACTCATTCTTTGCAGTAGGCCCTGCCTTTCCTAAGACAGCTCATTCCCCAGTGAATGTCCATAAATGGGGCACTTGTAAGGCCCTGTGAAAATCACAGTTGTAATGGCAAAATTTTACGTTCTTTAAAATCTACTGCAGTGTCACTCATTTCAAGCTGGACAGTCCTGTGCTCACTATAGCTGCACAATAAACCAAGTTTTAAACTATTTACATGCTTGGTTCATTTGCTAGCAATTATATTTAGGAAAATATCTCATACAATTGGCTGCTCAGTCACTTGCCTCTACACCTTATTAGTCTTAGCACAGGAAGACTTCTCCACGGATTCACAAATAATGCTGAATAGCAGTCTGTACAGACATCTGCCTAACTGCCTGAAAATTAACTTACATCCTACTTCAGTGCAAATAATGCCTACCAGATTTTCCAAGAGGTATGTATTTCATACACCCCACCACCACACTTAGCTACATCCCCAAAACCTTTATCCTGATTTCACTCGTCAGCTTCTGATGTCTTTATAGATCACATTAGCATCTAGTCTGCCTCATCTTTTCCACTTCAACGGCTGTACAGCTCATTGTACTGTTGCAGTTTATCCATGAGGCCCACACCTTCCACACTGCAACATCAAGATGACCGCTCATCCAGATAATCCTGGTCAGTACTGTCACAGCTTTGACAACAGACGACTGTACCTGTCACATTAGATAAGCTATCCCATTTGCTTCACATTAAGCAGCAGGGCAATACATAGAGCTCATCTGTCACATGAGAAGTCGTGGTGAAAAGACAGCTTTATCACACACAAAAGCCATGAAGTGCAGAAAAAGCCCAGCAGCTGGAGAAATTCTACTTTAGTATTTAAAAGATTCCCCTTTTGAATGAAAATTAATTACAAGGCAAAATCACATTCATGCATACAAACGAAGTCACTTCACTAAGAGATAGCCCACTCCTACCCTTATCTCTATCAGCCATCTTATTTCCATCAGAAATTTTCTTAATATGATAAGAGGTTCAAAAAATGAAAGGAATTAGAGGTAAATCTTCAAACAAATGACAGGCTGAGATCCTTACATCACTTTTAAACATAAAATGGAATGATAAGTGTTTGAATGTCTGTAAGCATAGTCAGGGGCAAGACTCATTAGAAACACTCTCCAAAATATGAACATATCAAGTCTCTCTTTATTCACCTCTGCAGGAAAGAAATCGTGTGGAGGTCACACCATTTATGACGTTATAACCAAGCAGACTGATGTGAATGGCCTATATGTAAACTGTCATCAAGTTGCAGCTTTTCATTCCCTAAGTAGCCAGGATCCTATTACCTCAGATTCTGGAAACAGAGTTTCCAGCAAAAGTCATTGCAGCAAATACTGGAAATAAACAGGCAAAGGCAACCTGGTAGGGTGGTGGACACCTTACCAATGATGTGTACTTGTACAGCAGTAACAACTCTTTTGTGTAACTTCACTAATTTAACTTTCATTTGGTTTTGATATTTTAAAACTGATTTGTGGTGTGATATATATGGATGATTATCAAAGTCCATATGAGCTTTTAAAATCATTCCTTGTGTGCCAGCAGCAGTGAATTTAACACTTAGGAAACCTCACTCTATACCTTCTCTACTATGTGACCTGTTTTTGTGCAGGGTCAGATAAAGGAAACTTAAAGTCAATTCATTAGTAAGGATAGTGATTGTTAAGGTCTGATAGCACTGTCCTCTTGGTTGAAAATCTGGAAATCAAGTTCTGTTTTAGAAAGTAAACCCTTTAAAAGTCTCAGCATTGCCACACAGTTTTTCAAAACTCTTGTGGGTGAATTTCGCCTGCAGTCCACCGCTGACTCCACTCCAGCTGCCTAACCAAGGGCTTCAGGATCAGGTCAGGATCTCAGATGTTATGACTGGCCCAGAACTGCATCTGTCAGTTTACATGGCTGATAATACCATCAGAACCTATGGCTCAGAATATTCTTCAAAGAGAAGTTAGTTAGATTGTGTCAGAATTGCTATCTTTTCTCTCTCTATCCTGAGCACCAAAACTTTACTTTTTGTAAAAAATAATGAGAATTCTCAAGTTATTTCCTTAATTTTAAGTACTTTGATAATTTTGATGGCAATTTTTTGCTGTCTTAAAGACTATGAATTTCCACTTAATAAAAAATTCAATTTCAAAAAAGCTAGATAAGTCTGATATAAAATTTTCAAGAAGCACTTTCAAGGTTGTTTATATTTACTAATTGACTATATTTGTTAATGAGGAAAAAAAGAACCAAAAAAGTCCTAGGAGGACTACCTAGATTTAAGAAGAAAGCGTAATCTTTAACCCAGATTGCAGCAGCTTGCCTCAGCCTGAGTGTGAGCTACCAGCTTAAACAAAATTCTGTGTTACCAGAGCTGAAATGATTTTCCATTCATGCTACACAGATTATTACCAATCGTGTATTTTACTGGAATGTGTACATACACAAAGCCACTTAGCTTTTAACCCAAGCAATAATATCATCTCAGCAGGAAGCTGGGAGGATAGAAACAGTCAAGATCCTGCAGTATCCATATATTACAGCAGCAAGAGTAATACAAGAATCTTACTAGAATTTTCTGCCTTCCACCAACCTATTTACCCTTTAACTCTGGGAATGCAGTGATGAGCCCCCCAGGTACACAGCAACATTTTCAAAAATTTTAGGAATTCCCACAGAATTTTGGCTGAGTCACTAAGGAGTGTTAAAAATTGCATACAAAAAGATTTAGCTGAGAAGCTTGTAGGAACACAAAGGACTTCAGCTGGGTTCCAGACCAGAAAAGACAGACAGGCAGGAGTATGTCTCTTGGGAGGGCAGTGGTGACTCTCAGAAGAGAAGGGATTAGATTTACTGAAAGATACTGTTTCCCAGCTCCAGAAGGGAGCAGAGAGGCAATTGATGTATTCGGCTGCATTGTCCTGCTCAGTTAATCCAGGTCTTGCTGCAGTGGCCTTGGTGCGCATTGTGTTTCAATGCCTGGAAACAAGTTTAGCCAATGTAGCTGCTCCTTCAACAGCCCTTTAAAATGGGTCTATTATTTCGTTTGTTCAAATACCAAAACTGTGCACACAGATCATGACTCTAGGTGTGCTAATGGTCAGCCAGATACTAATAGCGGCGATCAAATGAAGATGCGGTAGAGAACTAGACCTAGATGGTGGAATTCACAGTTAAAAGTGAATATCTGAACAAGGCTTGTTTTTTGCTCTGACTTGAAATTTTGCTTAATCTTAACAGATTAGCATCCCCTTCTGTGAATTGGGGATGTTCTGGGATATATGGTGGTTGTTATTACCTGCTCTACAGGAGAACTGTCAGATTTAATCAGTTCATATTTAAATGTTCTAGAGATGGAAACTCTATGTCAGGCCAAGTACTACTGTTGCTTAAGCACTATAAAGCAGGTGCAGCATTTCAAATCTCGGGTGACTAGAAAAGAGGCACTGTATAAAGCATAACACAAATGTTTCATGGTTGGGGCTTCTGCTGCTATGCTGCTGTTATTATTTTCGTTCATTATTTAAATTCAGTGTCAATAAAAAAGTTCATCCTGCAAATTACTGCTTAATATTTTATGAATTTCATGAGGTTTTTTCTTTTTTTTTTTTTTTTTTTTTTCTACTCCTTTGTTTATATACTTTGCGTAACCAGTTGCTTTTTAAAAGCATGGATTAATTTCTAATATGAATCACACAGCAATCTTATACGGGAGAAAAGGAATTAGTCATAAAAAC
>JANHGN010024480.1:81319-121076 GCA_024605025.1 Megaceryle maxima
AATTACTTCTTAATATTTTATTAATTTCATGAGGTTTTTTCTCTTTTTTTTTTTTTTTTTTTTTTACTCCTTTGTTTATATACTTTGAGTAACCAGTTGCTTTTTAAAAGCATGGATTAATTTCTAATATGAATCACACAGCAATCTTATAAGGGAGAAAAGGAATTAGTCATAAAAACAATTGCGTATTTAAGCACACAAGAATGTGTAGAGCAGGATAGTGGGGGGTGGGAGGCTGAGATAGACACAAAGCTGCCATAGCTATTTTAATCAGCAAAAATAATATCGTAGTGGAAAAAAAATGCTAAGCCAGCTTCATAGCCAGCAGAGGGAGCCAGGAAAAACCCTTAGTAGCCAGAGTTAAAGACAAATTAAAACAAATGCATCTTTTTTTCACAACTTTTCTCCCACCTTCATCTCTTTGCTGAAAGTGACACACTCTTGGGGCTCCCGATACAGATTATCCATTTCCACTATAGCAGAGGCATACTACATGCAATGAAGTATCTTTACATCTTTCAGTCTTGCTTTCCATCAGACACGAACAGATTTCTACAGTTTATAGAGAAAATGGAGAGCTCTGCATGGACTTGGATGATGTGTCTTCTGTGCACTTCAATCCTGATACCAGAGACAGAAGTTCTCCTGCAGTGTTCTGCAGAGCTGAGCCACGAAGAGGGTTCATTCACTGACCCATGGCTCGTGTTTCTCCCAAAATACCTCCCCAGAGATGACTACCCCTGAATGAAGCTTTTGAGACACTGATACTGCACCTGAGTGGAGAAATGACTAACAATGGATTAGCAATGGACTCACATGCTGATGTTATTCATCAAATAGGAGAGCAGACAATTTGAAACCTTATTCAGACAACAACATGACTAACTGAAGAAGTTACTGGATAGATCAGTATCACAAAACTCAACTTTTATTCTAAGCAAACAGACTAGATAACCATGAGTTGTAGGAAAATCCAGTTGCAAGCTGTCTTATTTACACAGCTCTGAAAACATGACATGGAGCTGAGCAAATGCTCCTTTACAATAAAATCCAGAAAACTTCCTTTGGGCAGGGGGGGGAGGCCCCTGCATTGCATCACTTCAACATTTCTTCGGTGATCATTTTGGTCCCCACTCTTCAGCTACAAAATCACACAGGTAACTTTATTTAAGTAACTGAGTCTGAATAGTCTCATAGTCCACAGTCGGAATGGTCTGGTGTTTGAAAGACGTGCATCAGCACTTCCTCCAAGTAGGAAGCAGGACTGACTTCAGGCAAATCATATGTAATTTCTTTTTTCCCCATAAGCATAATACTTGTTCCAAAACACCTTAATTTTCATTCAGACCATCAGAGTAGCTCCACTAGTTCTAGTTTGACTATCACTTTATCTTGACCAGTCAAAGATGTAAGATTTTGCAGAGAACAAGTGATGTCGCAGACATACTTCAAATGAAGTTTTCAAGGGTTTCTAAGGCCAGATCTTTGCCTGTTGCTGGCAGAAAACTATATTCACACCCGTCACCCTTACTGGTTTACCAAAAGCATTTGAAACATATCACAATATTCAGGATAGCATCACTTGACTTGGCCTATCCAAAGGATTTTGATCAACATTAAGCACTCACAATGCATTGGTTTTAGTGAGTCCTGGACCAGGAGGTTTTTGGAAACTATTATCTTGTAAACAATTCTGAAATGCAACAAGAATCGGGAAATGTCAGTCTGTTAACAGAAAAGGTTAGAATATGATTAATAAAACACAACTCTTCCTAAACTGACCATATTCTTCTATGTCCTTTGGACTGCTGGGAAAAAAAAAAAAAAAAGGTGGAAACAGGCATTTAAAAAGTCTGTAACTTGGTTATGAGTGCACTTAGAACAAAAATGATTTACTGAAGCTTACATCATATGCTGTTATTTTCCACTATGACACAGAATCATAGTTGTTTGGCCCATAACAGTGATATGCAAACATCTTCTGTCCCAAGCATTTGCTCTGTGGCAAGGAATACAGAGCACATTATGTTCCCAACTCACAGAGCAGGGAGAGGGGAGTTTTCTATCGGCTGAGCAGAAAAGAAAAGAAGAAAAAACTATCATCAGCAGCTTGTATTTACGTGGAGTCTTCTTCTGTAATGATATAAATGTGTGTTCAGCTGCAGACTTTGGATTGCTAATGCTGCTTGACCTACCAGACTTAACCCGAACACAAATCTATTTCACTTTGTGAAATATGCTGTCACATATTATTACTTCTTTTTGGGGTTTTCCTTAATATTACCTAAGTCTTGGGAGAATATTCTACAATTTTACATTGTTTTAGAATGCTGTAAAACTGGTGATAAAACTCAGTTATAAGGAAATACTTAGCAAACAGGTCTGGCCTTCCATTTTTGCAAATTCAGTGGTTATAACAGTGTTTAAGTTTTCCCCCTTTGCAAAGTGTGTACTTGTTCCTGTGAGATACTGATATGTGTGCCTTACCAACTTCATTATCTTAAAAATAGCATTAGGAACACACAATATAGCAGTTGCTTTGGTAACTGATTTTTCCCCTTGTAAAGGCTGAATAAATAGTTGTGTAACACACATGTAAATTATCAGGGTGTCTGTGTTTCCATTGGGTCTGAAGTAACGTTCATTCCATATTTGTTTCCATATTTCCATGAATATGCATAAATGTTGAGGTATGACATGTTTACTAAGTAAATAATTTGTGCCAACATGGCATGTTGTGATTAAAGGAGGTTATTTGGAAAACTAAAATTTGATTTTGAGTAGAAACTGCAAAATTAAGAAGTGTTGTAGGAAACAGAGCTTCAACTAGTTTCACTCTACTGGTAATCTTCATGTTCACGAGAGTCCCAACTGTACAGGAACATGGGCAATAAAATAATTACATCATGTGGATTTTGAGCTGATTTCAGCAGTGGAATCCAAACCTGTTGCTTTGTGATTCTGGGGCAAAGCAACAAAAGCAGCCAAACTTCTTAAACTACACAAACTATTCATGTCTGGCCTGTAGTCCACTGACATTGCAGACTACTCATCTTTTAGAGTGGCTGCAGTTCCTAGCTGTGCAATCCTGCACTGCAAGAAAGAAGATGAATCTGCCTCCAGTCACAGCACCCTTTACAAACACGGGGAGCAACTAATCAAGAGTCAATTCCAACCGACTTCATTACCAAAGTCCAATTGATCTTGGCGAGAGGAATGATGTCACTCTGTGACTCCTGGCAAAACAAACCAAATGACAATAAGCAACAACACTTCCACTAAGAAAGAACTTGTGACTAATTTAGAAATGTAAATTATTTTTACATATGGATGAGCATATTTGGACATAGTACAGAAACACTGACAAATCATGTCACTGTGTTGTACCTGAAAACAAGATCATTTCTCCACCCTAGAATGAGTGCAAATATATTTGATCTCAACTATTATAACATCTTGCTAGCAACTTACTTAAAATAAAATACTATTTTATTACAGAGAGCATTAAAATGCCATGTTTATATAGCAAAGATTTAATTAAAATTCAGATCATAATAATAATTTAAGACCGGTGTAGAAATAAATTTCTTTTGTTATAAATTAAAAAGGGTGCGTTAGCACAGGTACATGTGTCAGGAATATGCCATATTATCATATCTGAGAGTTAAGTGCAGATTAGAGCAGATGAGCTATTGAATGCCCAAGATACCATCCAAATACAGCAAGTGCTGCCTGGCAGTACCAGAGAATAAGTAAGTAAGGGTAAATATTTTCTAAGAATGATTCCTTACAAAAAGATACTCAACAGATCTAATGTTTCTAAACCTAGATGCAAGGCCCACCAAAGTCAACTGAGTGATTCCTATTAATTTTGGCATTAGGCCCTAGGAAAAGAGCTTGCTTTGGAAAAGTGGTAGTCCTGCCTTAAGTATTTTAGGAATATAAGGACAGTAGGTCAAGCAGCAGATTCTGTCTTGAAAGTCTCAGAGGTCCATTGAGGGGGACAACATGGTAAAAACCCCACAAAACACACAAAATCAAACATAATGAGGTCTATAAAAATACTCTTCTTTATCAAAGTCAGTCCTAAATTGGACACAGGTAGTAGCTGATACAGCTGACAGGAGTGACTTTGTGCATCAACTCCAGAAAATTTTTAATCCTTTTGCATTGTTTAAAACTAAGAATTGATGTTTTTCCTCAGCCTCTTAAAAAGACTGCCCATTGCGACCTGAAAGGGAATACTTCAAAGTGAAATGTATCACGGTTTACTGTCTTCAAGTGCATAATCAGGTATCATCAAACATCACTCCTCCCGTGGTCACTCTAGAGGAAATATGAAAACTGTTTTTCAAGGTGCTTAGTTTTCTGCGTACAGGTCCACACTTATACCTTGCCCTGCATAGGAATTTAAAAAGAATTTTATTCACTATCATCAATTATTTCTCTGTGGCAGTGCAGAGATCTAAAACATCCTTTTTTAATTGGTTTCACACTTCCTGACACCTATGATAAAGATTTTGATGTTTTCAAACAGTCATTTCATGTAATCTGATGTCTGGTGGGACCTGTGTTCATTTAATGCCTGTTACATGTGATTGTCACGTCTCCTCTACTCCTGTTTCTAACATTCCCTACTAAATTAAAACACAGAGTGTCATTAAATGGCTCTGATGCCTTCACATTAACTAGCAGTTTTACCAAGCAAAGTACTTCCCTTTATCACTATAGACAGTGAGTTTCATGGGATCTTATTTTCAGCAGCAAATTACTTCCTGTTGTGAGTTCAACTGTTTGAAACACTCTGCAAAGAATCCTACACTGCAGGAAACAGTCCTGTTCTATTTAAATATTTGCTAGTTATACAAATTACTTCCTTTCCAAATTGCTTTGCTTTTTTTTTACTTTTTAAATTGTTCAGATTAATTATCAAACTGTTTCCAAGTGCAGGATAGCTTGGGGTTTTTTTCAGAATACCATTAGTTTTAAGCTATTTCTGTAACTAATACATGTTTTTATTATATGCTTTTCAACTCCCACAAAAGTAATTTGAAAATAACTACAGGATCAGAAAAAGTAACACTGGGATATTTAAAGGATAAAGTTTAAGTGACAACTAAGCAGTGATTTTTCCATAAAGGCAGACCTTCTCATTTCAATCCTTAAAAACCAAAATAGCTAAACATTTACTTTTGTATTCATGCCAAAGCCAAAACATATTATGCTTTTATTTTAAATGGGAAAGAAGATAGTCCCATGTTAGATTAAGTGCATTAAATGAGTAGTGGGGATATCTGATTAAAAGTTTTGGAGACAAATGCACAGTGACATGAGCCTAATGAACTACCAACAGCTCCAATTTGATCCAAATGACACCACTTTCTGGTTTTTAGAAAGGTCACTGTAAAAATAACTATGCATTTTTAGGATTAGCCCTGATACCTGCTTGCTCAACAGAGCAGCACGCATCAAGCAATGACAAAAGCAGTTTTATGAAAGTTGAGTAGTTACGGCTTAACTCCGTCGTTTACATCAGGATCTAATTATAGAAGGCTGGGTCATGCCACTGGCTCTGTCAGCTTCCTCCGGCACACCAGCCCGCGGCTGAGTCAGTGCGGCGTGGAGGGGGAAAGTCTACCACTGGTACAGGCTCTCCACCTGACAGAGGCCATGACTCCACTCCTGGTCAAAAGAGGAGGTACACTCACGTCCCATTTTGAGTGTCAACATTTCTGATACAACCCTGCTCAAAAAAAAAAAAATTTTAAAAAGCAAAACAAAACAAAACAGGAAAATAACTATGGGAACTGTATGATTATTCTGATGATTTTAATCTCTTCCTATTCAAAGCTCCAAATGCGGACTTGCCTCAGTAATACATTTAAATAAATGCAATTATATGTATGGAATAAACTAATTCTAGGGTTACTGGTTTTTTAACACCATCTACTTGATCATCTCATTGCCAGATAAGGTAAAAGTCCACAAACAATTTTCATCCACAAAAAGTAAAATCTTCACAGAGGCTAAAAGTTCAGACTTCAGGGCTGCTTATTAACTTACCCCAAAGATCTGCAATATTTGTCAATTTACAGGAAATTTGTCTGCTGTGCAATACAATTGTGAAATGACTAAATTGTGTAGGAGGAGGACAACATTTTGTAGAAGAAGTGGTTGGCTCTGAAAATTAATAAAGAAACCTGCATTTAAGAATGCAGGAATATCCTTATGTTTCTTTTTCAGAAACTGAAATATTAAATTACAGCTTCTTTAGCAGACAATTGCCAAAATGTCATGGTTAGTACTGTCAATACAATTCACCTTCTATTTTTTATTAGCTAAGCTTCAAAAATTTAGTCTACTCCTGTTAGCTAATCTATTAACTTCAGACAATTTAGCACATTTTAATCTCACAAGGGTAATAGAGAGAAAGGTCTGGACAAATGAATTTTCTACAAAAATGTTGGTAATTATTGATAGCAAAAGTACTGAGCAGTTTTGGTGTCTTTTTTTTTTTGTAGGTATCACCACTAACCTTTCCCAATCTTACGGCATCCTGGTACTTTTACAATCATGGTAGATGTTGGTTTTTTATAGCTGTCAGTTACAGACTATGACTGAAACAGTTTCCATAGCTGGATTTTGAAGCCAGTCCTTTGTTAAGAAAGAAGTATGCAATCATATCTAGAGGAAGGAAGTGCAATGAATTTATAAAATCCATGTTTACTCATGAGAGAACCCTAATTCTGACGGTGATGAATAATTCCAGTCTGAAGGAAATGGGAAGGGTTACTAAACAAAGTATATTGCAGTATGAAAGAAAACACAGTATCTTCACTCAACAAACCAAGAAATAAGAGGGTCCTGAAATTTAAGGAGAAGGCCAAGAGCTTACAGTTTCCCTTTTAACTAAGATGATAATTTTATATGACTGTATTACAAACAAAAGAAGGTTGCTAGTCATTGCTGAAAAATACCGTTTGAAGGTCAAATTTCTCTGTAGCTGCATAGAGGTCACCTGTGTTTCACATAAAGGGAAGAACTGGCCCTGTGGTAGGAAAAGAAAACAATTCTAACATTTAATTTGATTTTTTCTCAGATTCTAGATACCTAGTACATGATTATATTGAAGTTATTCTATAAATTTATAAATCTGAGGTGCCCGATCTTTCAATAAACAGCCTTCCAGAAGAACTAATAAATAGCCATAAGAGAAGGCAGGCATTTAGAAATGTTAACGAGCTTTGTCCATACAGACATTTTCTGACAAGTAAAATTATTTTAGAGGCTGATGAAGTTAAATAATGGCAAAAGCCGTGAGATACCTCAAATACACGATGATTCTCCCTATGTTCAGTGCAGGTTATCAGTGCTCCATCAGTCAGCTGAATGGTCTCATTATTGGGATAAATGATGAAACCAACTCAAGAGAGACACTCCTTCAAATGGAGTCCCTCATTCCATCAACACAAGGCCAAAATTAACTCGGATTTTTTTTTGTAATAAAGGATATTAAAGTAAGCTCTGCAGCTTTCCCTCTCAAAATACATGTTAACAGTGCAGTCAGAAATTCTAAAGCATGCTTAAGAAACTGATAGCTTAATACGAGTTGGAAGATTCACGTTAATGGTGCTGTCCACAAAGTAAGTTTGGAGAACTTAGGTGAACCGTGTTACACCAGTGAAAGAAGGAATTTTTATCTGCTTTTTAAAAGATAGTAACTGAGTATTTAATAACTAAAGGAGGCAATGACTCCTTAGTTCTGTGAGCTGCTAGGTAGCTAACAGGAATATTTTGAAAACCATCCTACCATGCTGCTTACAATTAACTACAATGCAAAAAAATTCCCCTAAAAATACCATGTTGCTTCAGTTTACTGGGAAGAAGAATGACAAGTTGACTGGACATGAGTATTATTACGAGGTAATGCAATTCAATTTAGCATTCTCTCTCATTTTTCCAGAAAGCTGCTGAAATGAAACATTTAGACAAATATTCCCATTGCTAGTACAAACAGCAGAAACTAGTCTTGATACAATACTTTTAGACATCAGTTTTCATGCACTGAATATAAAGTTCACCTTTGGAGTTTTGTCTCATGCTTGTTTGTTGCAACCTCACTACTACATACACTTTCAGGTCAATGTCACTGCCCCTTTCCTGCTCCGGGATCCCATCATTCAGCCACAAACAGCTGGGTTCTTTTTTTAGTTATGAGCTGCATTTGGTAAATGGGATTCTGGAGCAGGAGGGTGGCCATGGCAGAGCACCCAAGCAGGGTACCATAGGCTGTTGGTGTAGGCCTTCCCTGCCATGCCACCCAGCATAGCTGGGCTTGTTTGTGAGGTGATTAAGCATTGCAGTCACATAATTGGGCAGGCTGATACCCTGGGATTCACAACTGCTACATGGTCTGACACATGAATTGTCATGATTCCAATGGGGACACTGAATTCTGGTTCCTTAACAGATCTGGGCTTCGTGCCAAGTTCTTAATAAATCATAATTAGGAGCTCAGATGTCAAGAAATGCTATGATGATCAGATCCAAGCAGGGAATTTGGTTCCAATCCCCTCACTTCCCCATGCAACTAGAAGAATGACCACCAAGCACTAAGAAAAGCTCAATTTAGCAATGCATATTGCTCAGTTTAACAAAGTGAATTGCACTTAATAATCCTCTGCTCTCAGAACAATCTGTCTCCTGAACAATTCTACTTCATCACAATGAACTAATTCAAGAAGAAATTATTCTAACCTTGGCATTAGAATCCTAGATAAAATATTTAATATTCACAACTGGACAGAGAAATAAGGTCATAGAAGACATACTATTCTGAACCTTGCTTTTCCCTTCTTATAGATTTGAAATCATATTGGAAGCCTAGAAACACAATAAGGAAGGTATTGGACAGAAACAGATGCTCTCCTTCATTAAAGCTCTTCTTGGTGCAGAAGACAGAGCAGATACTAGTAAGGATAGAGCTCCTGGGCTGAGGTCCAGCTTTGAAGCCCCAGCAGGGAGTCCTCCTTCAGCAAAGGATTTCTCTTCTAGCTGGCTGTGGTCAAACCCCATGCCTTTTGTATAATGGAACATACAGACTAGAATGTCAGCATCCATTCCAAGAATTGTGCCAGATACCAGCTAACAAGGACGCTCATTTTTACATGTTTTATAAATGCTGACGGCATTTATATGAAGGCCTTGGGCTTTGCTGGAGAATAAGCATGAAAGAGTCTACTTTAATTCCTCCACTGAGGTTGCTTTTCTAGTTCCAGGCAGAAGGACTGCAGCAGAGTCAAGATAAAAGAGTAGGTCATGCATAATTAAATATTAATTTCTACCAACTTTTTAGAAATGCCAATAATATTATCCTTGGTATGCATGAGAACTTGACTATTTATTTCATCACTTCTCTCTTGAGTGTTTTACTTTTACACCAACCTGTTAGTGATATTTTTCAGTAACTGAAACTTATTTTCACCTTTTCAAATTATTGTATTATCTACATATGATATTACTTTTATTAAGCTGAATAATTTCCCTCACAAAGATAGTCTAACATTAATAGTAATTTTAGACTGGTTGCATATCTGGGGGGAGTCAATGGGTTTGTTTGGTAACTTTTTTAAAGGAGTTCAGTGTTTGGATGTATTCTGCTAACACTGAAGTGATTGTGCATTGTACCGCTGACTTAGATGGGGAAAATGAAACCAAACCCAGTATTTTTGGCAAATGCTATCTGCTATGCTGGGTTTTGAGCAGGCATCTCATTTTTTTATTGGTTATAAATAGATGTTGTATCTAGCAGAATCACATTCCTTGTTGTTAGCCAGCTCTTTAATAGCAAAATATTTGACCACTGCAACATTTTTCTACTGGAGTAGATAATGGAAACCTTAGTATAGTTCCTATTATGTATTCAAACTATTTGCCAATTTCCTCGCAGCATGTGAAAACCTTTATTTGTGAGCAATGTGCCTCATATACTGGGAGTATCCCAAGGAAGGCAATTACTGCATAAACCGTGGTTACGGTGTAACATTCTCCAACGCATAAAAGCATTAGTAGGCAAAACAGATGAGAACAGCTTTTACTGCTACCAGAGTCTGCAAAGCAAGAGCTACCCTTTAAAACCAATGGTACCTAAAGGCTGACCTTTGTTAAAGTAACTCAATCACATTCTAGTTGGCAACACAGTGATTTATTTTATCAAAATACCTTCTGTTTTCATAATAAACCTCATGCATTTTTGCTGAATTTACTTTAAATTACATTTGAAGTACAGGTACAAGTTTACCTTTTAGAAAATACAGAATATTGACTCATTTGTTTTTTAAGGTAGAAAAGTTAAGAACAGATTTGCATGTATCAGTGATGCCTCCCTAAGTTTTACGGACATCTCCTTTTCTTTAAAATACCTAGCAGATGACTCAGAAGTTTCCAGAAATGCTCACAGAAGTCAAGCTTATAGGTCAAAACCATCTTCTCTGAAAATTAACAGAAGTAGCTGTTACTTAAAAAACAAAAAACCCACAGCCCTGTTGAAGTAATTCAGTGTAAAAATAACATGGGCAAATTGAAATGCACTAACAGCTCTTCAGAACTCAAAACATTCACAGAAAGAGTGGAAAAATCCAAAAATCATACCAAGGGCAAGGAAAAGGTGATTAGGGTTATAAAAAAATGAGTTCAGGAACAGTTCTTCAAACACCTTTGAAAATAGGGATACGGAACAAAATGGGAAATAAAAATTAACGTCCTAGAACATAGGAAGCTAAAAACATGATGGCAAAATTAAACTCATACGAGCAATGGTTGTATGCAAAACTCAGGAGATGAAGCTAAAAAACTTGACTGCATTTATGGTCCCTGTAATGCCAAAAAGACACCCATAAATCAAAACCAAAACATACCATTGCCATCAAATACTGAAAGCA
This sequence comes from Megaceryle maxima, assembly GCA_024605025.1. Lineage (NCBI taxonomy): Eukaryota > Metazoa > Chordata > Aves > Coraciiformes > Cerylidae > Megaceryle > Megaceryle maxima. The sequence goes on from JANHGN010024480.1 coordinate 92,260, forward strand.
AGATTTTAGAAGTGAATTTCAAAACAACTCCTCATGTTTTGAAAGTGTTTTGAATGATCAAATTCTATAATTTGCTCACAGAAGCAACTTCACAGAGCTTCTCATTTCATCAGAAATTGTTCTTAGGTGTAAGGTGGGTGTAAGGTCAGAGGCAGTTTTCCACACTCTCCAGTATGATTCATCTCAGCACCACCAGGCAAGGGATAGGTTTTTGTTTTGCTTCTTTATTCATGTCTTCAGTGCTTCTCGCATCACAATGGGCAATATATGCTCAGCTAGAGAAAAGCAATTCCCTACCGAACCAGATTCCAGCTGAGGAGTGGAATGCTCTGTTCTCAAGACTAAATATCATCATACTGGTACAGCCTGCACCGTAAGCTGCCCCACAAAAGAAGGTACAAGTGTTTTTCCATCTTTCTTTGGAGCTGACCCTTTACATGTTACTTTCTCACAGTGCAGCTCCCTCTTTCCTTTCTTATTGAAACCTTACTCTTTGAACAATTTCTAAATGAATTGTCCCAGTTGTATGTAAAGGATGGGCTGGGTAATGGAATCTTCCTGTATACAAGGAAATTTTTCAAAGAGAAGTGATCAGCATCAATTTTTTTTTTTTTTTCTGAGGGGTCAGCTGAAGCCAGAAGTTAGTTCAACATTTCAAGCTGGCCACAAGGTGTGGCACCCATTTTGAACTAGATGGCAATGCTTGGAATTTCAAAATACCTGACGCAGACTAAAAGATGCTGTATTCTAACTGGGTCTTTTCTATTATAGATCTGACATCTTAATAATAGGTTAGACTCAAATATTCCTAAATAGAAAAATTCCCTTGGAAATTAAAAAAATTGTAGTCTTTTGATGCTTTAAGAGGTTTTTTCAGCCCAAATCCTACATAATTTTCTAGAAAGTTACATCAGTGCTATACAACTATATGAGCTATTTCAAAAGCCCATCTAAGGTATCACTCACTGTTACTTCTAGGGGGAATTTTAAAAGTTTCCATGGGACTTTATTAAATTCTTGTAGAATCCTACTATTCTTGTTCCTATTAAATTTCACAGCATTTTTCCACAGGGGTTTCCACAGTCTGTTAAAGCAAAAGCCTGGAGTCAATATAATCTAATTTGGACATTCTGATGAATGAATTTAAAGAGAAAAATTGAGTCATCATTAATTTATAACACACTGCCAGACTTAACAGTAAATACTGATCACCACAGCTTTGGAAGTATCTTTCACAAAGCTCATGCTCCAAGTCTTTTACTAACTGCTTTGCTATCACAAAAAAGCAATCTCAACAATTTCATGCTCATGTCGACAGATAGGTTTTGGTAATCAATACAAAACCCCTATTCTTGAGAACTCCAAATAATTTAGCTTCTTCCCTCAAATACTCTTATGGGGGGAAGAGGGGAGGCAAACAGAAAACAGTTTCCTATTATCTAATTGAAAAGCAGAGACTTTAGTCTGAAACAAACGCATTTTCTGACTATCCAGGATGAACAAACAAATTGGGGCATAGAGCTAATAACATGCCAGCATTGCTCCATGCATCAAGGATCTTATATGCTCATGGGAGGGCATTACAAAAATTAGACTAATGTAGTGGAAAGAATGAGTTTGATCTTCCGTTACAGCATTATTCTATCACCATTGCTCTGCACTTTAGGCAACTTCACAACGAACATCTTCTCCAAGACTGAGAAAAGTACCTGCTGATTGGAATTCATTGGGCTTATGCTGGACTGTGAGACTTTTGAAAAATATGTAGCAAATAAGAAAAGTCACATTTCCTCTGTGCCTTCTCCTTTGCATGCTGATGGCTATTTATTTGATGAGAGTATTTAAAATTTTCTCCAATCTCTTTGATCAGGTTGTTAATCATTTAAACAGCTCTATCCCTGCCTCAAGAGCATTTATAGGATTCTCATCCCTGGCATAAGAGCAGCATAAGGGGACTGACCCCAAAAAGTCTCAAGTGGCAGATGGGAAGATACTATGAAAATACTGTGACAAGCAGCAAGATGCTACAAAAGTCAACTCAGGATTCCCATTTTGAACTAACTTGCTACTTCAAGTGAAGGAAACATTTGTATGCATTCATTATTATTGATCCAGACAGACTGGAGAGTTGGGCAAATCAAACCAAGAAGTGCTCTGCAATGTAAGTATTGTAGACTCTAGGCAGGATATATCCATCCCATATTTCTACCTACAACTAAGAGCATCTGCATAATATGGAACCACAGTGTATTGTAGGAGATGTTGCAGTGGAAACTCTCATGCAAAGTCTGGCCCTTTTACAACACAAAATTAGGAAAGACTTCAAGAAACTGCTCATTGAAATCAACAGAAAGTCTTTCAGTGACCCCCAGATTCTTTCACTAACTTCTAACTCAGCTGAAAATAAACATATTTACTGCAAAATAATAAGTAATGACAATCTCACGGAAGTACTGTTACTGAAGAATCCCACATGGATTCTTCTTTCCATTTCACAAGAAAAATTAACTGGTTGAGCAGGCACTTCACAATACTTCTCTGATTTTTTTCAATATACACATATATCAATATATAAGAAGAACAACTTCTCACATATATGATAACGGAATTGAATACAACAATTTTGTACTTGATACATTTTATCCATTCAGTATATACTTTGTGGACAAACCTCAGACACACAAATCCAAGTAACTCATTAGCATAACAATAGTATATTGGTAAAATCAATATTATAGTAAAACGATAATAACTTAAGGAACATCAACATTTTGTCACCCATATATCTCCCACAAAAAAGAATACTAATATAAATGCCACTGACAAAAGCATTACTTCATTTTTCTGTCACACAGAGAACACCACTACCATATAATTAACGCCAGTAAACTCCCGGGCTCTACTCGTGCACTGCTTTTATACCCCTCTGAAGAAAATAATTCCAGTGGGTTTCACCAAATGCAAGTCAATTTTGCTATGACACTTTTCAATCCAAAAAGAAAAATATGGTTAAAAATTCAGTAAATACTGCATTTTCAGTCCAGACTCCTGGACACAAAAAGAAGGGCATTCTCAGCAAGGGAATGAGAGCTCTGGTGTCCAAGGGACCCTTGCCTGTGGTTGGTTTCCTGTCATTCTGCAAGGGACTGAACTGACACTATCACATGCTCTGCCTGATGAACTGCTACTGCTTACCAAGGCCATAAAAAATGTCTTCCAGCAACATCAGTTGTTTCATTAGGTTCTAACTCAGCTGAAAATCAAAATATTTACTGCAAATAAATAAGTAATTGCAAAAGTGACAAAAGTATTAACAAATTTTGTTTTAAACTATCCAGCTACTGCAGGCAAAATAGGGAAATTTCTGTTATCAATTTTCCCACGTGTTGCCGTGTCTGATTCTACCACATCCAGTAATATCACATGACTAGAAGAGTGACATGAGATGAGCAGGGGCACTGATCAAATAGCAGGGACTTGCCATTCTTTAAATTAAAGCTGGAGTACCAGAACAGGCCTCAATACTGTGAGCATGGGAAATAAGACTCAAAGTTGTGACCCTCTCAGTGAGAATCAGAGAATCAAAGAAGGGTTTGGGTTACAAGGGACCTTTAAAGGTCACCCAATCCAACCACCCTGCAGTGAGATGAGGCAGTGCTCATCTGGACCTGCTTTTTAGTGAAGCTTCTTCCCCTCAGAAGTTACTTGGGCAGCAATGAAGTGGGGTCCACTGAAAGCCAGCACCACTACTAAAATTTCTGAAGGAGGGAAACAAGTCACTCCAGATGTCTGTGAAATCACAGAGGTGTGGTACTTCTCCAGAACAAGATTATGGTTTTAAGAATTTCTAGTTTTGAGAAATGGTGAGCAATAGTCTGCTATTTCCTCACTCCCAGTGACACAAAACAGTAGGAAAGACCAGTCACGTGATGGGTAACCACTGGGTTCTGGGAACTGGATTTTGCTATGAATTCTGTCTAAGACTCGAAAAAAGAGTCATGAATTATATATAATATATACAGACAGATATATATCTGTACATGCATTTTGTATATTTATTAGACAAGAGGGTAAAAACTTAACACACATTGTAACTACACTGGAGGTGAAAAAAAGTTCAAGGAACACAGCCTTTGAGGGCACCACTACGCAAAGAGACTCCATTTTAATAACTATGTAACAACTATGCACAATCATTTATGCAGTGATATGGGAGTCTCCATTAAAAAAAAAAAAAACCTTTGAAGAGGATTTTAAAAACAAAAAAACTTTTAAAGAGCAAGTAAATTCTCCTTTATATATGACTCCAGGAAAATATCTGGCTTCTTAAAAAAAACTTATGCTTCTGGACACGTGGAAATTCAACTAGAAGTCTAGAATAGCAATTACAACCGAGTCCTTGTGCCTTGTCTACAGGTCTGTGCACATTTGGACTGCAGACACACAAATATAAAAAACTTTTCACGAATAAATTCTAGTTTTCCCTCTCTCCTTCCTCTTCAATTTTCATTTGTATGTGGAATTTAAATCTTCAACAATAAAAAAAAAATCAAACCACAGTACAAAAACATTGTGTTTGGTGAAACACAGAATTGCAACAAATATAATTAATAATAACACTTTTTTTTTTCCTTCTAATACAGCAATATGTTTCTCCTTTATTCACTATTTTATTTAAATGTCTTTTCTCCCCAGTGTTGGTTATAAACTGTAGATTGAAGTTTTCGTGCTGTTTCTCTGCCTATCTCCTTCAATATTTTACAGACTCAGAATGAGTCAAAGTTCAGCTATTTTGCCATAGACTGCAATTTAATGTCAGACGGTTCAGTATAAATAAGCACTTCTAATCAGTTCTCTTATATTGTATTCCTCAGGGGTCATGGAAGGGAGATTGGTATTGCATTTGTGAGTCATCACAAAGTGTGACAAAATTAGCTTATGGTAAGAACTGTATTTAACAATCAAATGTTACTTCTGAATGCAAGGTCGTAGCATTTAAAAGCTCTAGCCTTACACTAAAGCAGATGTGTTTATTAAGATATCTTCTGTGATTCATTAGCAATTCTAGAAAACAATTTTATTTCCTGAACAGAACAGCATCATTATTCATTGCTTTTTACTTGAAAGAGCCTTGCTGCTATTTGTACAGGAGTGAGTTCAGTTTCTAAACAGAGGAAAGAAGTAGAAAAGTATGTAGTATTGTTACTTGTGAACTGCAGTTCCAACCTTCTGGGTTGGGCTGGGTACAAGGCCTTATAAAAGAGATCTTTCAAAGCTGAGCTACTCTTTGTGTTCCTCTGAACAGTTAAGACCACCCATCAAAAGACAGTCACATATCAAAATGTCTTCTGCTGAAGAAAAAACTCTTTTCCCTACAGAAGAGAATATAGGAAAATTAAAACTCCATGATTAATGTGAAAAATCTTCAAAGAGCAAAGAAGAATTAAGTGCAAGCTGCTGCAGCCTCTAAATTCTCCATCAAAGTTCTGTTCTAACAGCATGAAAGGCAGAGGTGGAGAAGTAGACAAATGATGGTAAATTGAATAAAGCAGGAGGTTATCAGGGAAGAAAAGAGGTGGTACATCTTCTGGAAGTGAAATTGCAGGAAAACACCAGAAAGTTGGAAACTGAAAACAGAAGTGGAATGAAACCTTTCTGGGCTGTGTGAATCACCGTTTGGCCAGAAACCAGGAAATAATTGCTGGAACAGGCAAACAGTGAAAAGCCATTATTATAAGACCCTCAGCAGGAAACAAGAAAGATGACTTGGGAGAAGCTGCTGGACTGTCTCCGGCCAATTTCCATTGATGATGCAGGTTAATAGAAAACAGCGAAAACAGGAATTGAGGAACAGCCCTGCTACTCATTGGGAGATGGAATACTACAATGGTCTGATCCAATAAGCTACAGGAAACACTGCACATGAAGAAATCACAGATTAACTTGGTAAGAATGAATCTCTCTAAGTCAAGGGGTGACATTAAAATATTTAGAACAGAAGCAAAAAAATTCCTTCCTCCATCCTTCCATAAAGTGGATGGCTTCATCTGGTTTTAAAGGAGTGTATTTATTTTCTACTAAAAAAGAAAAAAATAAAAAATCCATTAAGTGTTGGCTTTCCTTGGAAAAATGCTGATTCATTTTTCAAAAAAACTTATCTGAGAATCACTCACAGGGCTTTTACGTTTTCTTATGGTTCTGGATCAAAACTGTAGTTTAAGAGTACTTCGATGAGAGGAAAACTGAAGCGTAACGCTATGATGGCAGTAGCAGAAATAATGTACCTTGGAAGCATTTCCAATACAAAACTTGAGGCTTTACAACAAGCACTTTTGACTGAACAGTTTTGGATTTTAACTGTTTACTTTTCCTTTTTTTTTTTCAAAATAAAATAAATAAAGTATTCCCATTAGATTTAAAAGTAAACCTTTAGAATAGCTGTCTTTAAACAGAAATAGATATTTACTTAGCTTGATAATTATAAGTACAGTTGGATATGACATTTCTTTGAGAAAGAGCAGGAGGATCAGATTGTATTATACTGGGTTTAGTAAAAAAAAATAAATGCTGTTCTCTCCCACAACATTATCAAGAGCTGAAGACATTACCATATTTACAAAAGTGCAAGGCATAAACATTGGCTGAAAATATCCCTTCTGTGAGGTTAGATATGAAGTCACTAGTAGGAAAATGGCTATGAAGAGGAGCTATTGCAATGTGGATAAGCAAGTCAGCACTCCTGTCCAGTCTCAGAGCATGCTCCCAGTGAACCCTTTCTTTGAAAAGACTGGGTGACCAGAGGTATCTGACCATTTATGCAATGAATAAAAATATTCAGCCCTCACGCTTGTCAAGTCTGACTTCTGGGTGGTCATTAAATATTACAATATTCAGCCTTTGTAACACCCATGACAACACACTCAAGTGAAGGAGAATTTAGCTCTCAGCCATTAACTTAATTAGCTCTTATTCTGCTTTTTCAGGCCAACTCAAACCACTACCAGCACATACAATTTTCCCATTTCTTATGGATGACACAGATCTGAACACAATGAAGTATCTCAGAAAACATGTATCTTTTGGTGAAAATATATATTTCTTGTGCCTACTGATGTCTTTATAATTTCACCCTCTTAAGAGAGAACAGTGGTCTCTTTCTTTTCCCCTGATGTAAATTAGAAGTACCCTTATTAAATCAATAAAAATAATAATGGTGAAAGAGAACAAGTAGCAGGCCCATTATACTCTTACAATACATAAAAGTGGTATTCTTCAATATAACTTTTCAGTGTGACCAGTTTCTCAAAATTAGAGCTCTAAGGAGAAATAATATTTACAGAGGATTTCAAGATTTATAAATTTTATTTTATTCTAAATTAAAACCAAAAGCTTTTAAAAGCTATGCACACTGTAACACAGAGTGCAAAGAACAAGGCTAGGAGGGAATGATATTTCCCCAGAATATTCTTTCAGACTCCTAAATCAGAGATTGTGTCTCTCATTAAATATATGTTAAATGGCATTTCTGTCATAAATTTGTCCAGTTGCTTCTTGAATTTATGAAAACTTTTGTTATCCATAGCATCCTGTGGCAGAGAGTTCCACAGCTGAATCCCATGGGTTTAAAGGAGCATCTTTTGCTGTTCTGAACCCACCTGCTGCTACTTCCATTTCACATCCCAGATCTTGCTGGAAGCAAGAGTGAGCAATCTCCTCCTCACTTTTTCCATGCCACTCTGATTTTATGGATTTCTACCATATCCTTCATTTACAGACATTTCCTTTGAGACATAGAACCAGAACTTTATATACAGTGTTGTGGATTAAAGTGCACAACATGGAATGGCATTATAATGCTTTCTGGTTTGTTTACATTTTTCCAATTTTTCTCAATATCCCAATTTTTTTTTTTTTTTTTGTGACCACTACTGAGCATTAAACTGACATACTGAGCTGAGCGATATTCAACTGACTGATATTCTGACCCTGCTTTGAGCAGTGGGGTTGGAGTATAATTTCTCCAGACGTCTCTTCCAATTTCAACAGATTCAGTGAGTCTGTGATTGAAGCTTAGAGGATAGCAGGTGAAGTATTTCTATTTTGCCACTGTACAAGATAGTGGAATCACTCCTGTCCCACTGTTATGCACAGCCTCCATTCAAGAAAAATGAACGCAAACTGGATCAAGCACAGAAAATCATTACTAAGATGAATGGGAAAGGCAGAGCTTATCTTCCACAAGAAAACTAAATGAACTTAGGTTCAGTCTAGCAGACTGAAGCCTGGAAAGGTTTATGATTGATGTGTGGAGTATATTAGGAAGCTAAAAATGGTGAATGTGTACTTAAGCTATATGACAGCATCAAATTAAAAACAAACTGTCCAGGTGTATTAACTATTCTTGAAAAAAATCAAGCTAGAAAGTAGGAGGCAGATTCTATCAAGGTTTTAAACAGTATTTCCATCTGCCAGTGATTCTGGAAGTACCAAAGCCAAAAGCTCATTATATTTAATATGGAGTTTACTGAGTTTTGACATTTTTGTGAGCTCGCTCTTTCTTGAAACTAAATGATGGGGAAGACAATGCAATTTTTCAATGTTTTAGCTTTCAAGGAATTTCAGACTGTAATGGAGTATGACACTTTTGAAATTTCTCCATCCATGTCTATCTCAAATGCAATATATGCACTTTGAAACTATAAGCTGTAACAACAAGTAAGAGATAGACTTCCCACCAACTCTGGATAAAACTCCTAACAATAATGAGGAAAAACTTCAAAACTCTCAGAATTGCCTATACTGAAAAAGAAAGGCAAGCCGAGAGAAATACAGCTCTTGGAAAAAGAATTAATTTAGAAATTACAGTCTCTTTCTAAGGAGATGTGGCAAATGTTTACAGTGCTAAAGCAGCGTTTGTTCTATTACCTCACATAAAGTCCCTTATTAATAACAGGAAATACCAACAAAATGCTCATCTATCAGGCCACAAAATTCAAGACAACAACTTGTATTTTGCCTATTAAAACAGAATAAAAAGAGAATGATCAAACTAGCCAAACTGAACAGGCTTCTAATCTTGCTTTATAAAACTTCATGTTCCCTGACCTCCCTGGTCATAATGCATTTAAGCTATACAAAGATGGGGAAGAGTTTGGAAACCCATTGGTTTCAGCCCTTGAGAGATATTTAGCTGCTGATGTTTCAGAAGACCCAGCATGTCGGGTTTTATTTGAGCTGCAAAAGTCAATCTGGTAGTTAGGAAGTACAGAGCATGCGACATTATACACCTCATAAAATCTTTTAGTCAGAGTATTCTACACAAAAGACTTCAAGTCACTGACTTTTTCATGACTTGTTAAGAACATAAAAGCATGTCTGGTGATTGCTGCTGGGATGAAAGGTCTGCCACTCCATTCAGATGGCTTATGCCTACTCATAAACAGCTTTGTGTAAGACCTGCTCTTCCTCCCAGGCACAGTGTCCATTTGGACACATATGTACATAACACTTTGTGGAGCACAACAAGCAGAGGCATGTAGACTAAGGTGAGAGACTTGGTTTCAGAGTCTCTCCAACACTTCACAACTGAAAAAGGTTCTTTAAACAGGAAGAAAGAATTGTTACTTCCACTTTTAGGACATTATCAGTGTCTCTGAGGATCATTTTACTCTTCCTTTCAGAAAGCAGTGGTTACTATATTATCTCTGGAGAGGACACAAGTCTCCCTACAATTCATATTTTAATTCTGATTTTAATTGCTTTCTCTTACCAAGTCTTAACCCTACTAAGGGAATGGGACATACATTACTGGCCTCAGGGGAGTCAGTGTGAGACACTTTTCTGTATATAAATTATTCCTAGAATATGTATGTAAGACATAAAAGTGTGCAACACTTAAATCTTTAATTACTATTGTTGCAGATTACAGGCATCTCTCTCTTATTAAAATGGTGAACTTCTGACAGACTTTAAACAAATTACTCTTGTGTGGTGGAACAGGTCACAACCAGCCACAGCCAGTCCAGTAAATCACCATTCTGCCGAAGGAGCAATACCAATGGCATCGACCTTGTCAACCTTCTTTTGAGAGCTCCTGGGGAATAGAAAATTGGTGAACAGGTTCGAGGTAAGCTCCCTTGTCAGAGTTTGCTTATGGATCTTTTCTCATTATTTTAATTTTATTGCTCAACAGATTTTGTTTGAGAGTCTTTTGGATACCTGAGCTGACTTAACAGGATAATTAACTCATTTAGATTGTAGTTTTCTGATCAAAACTCTTAATTTGAAGGTGAATACATTCATCTGCCTAAGTATATTTTCATGCCTTTTTTCTATGTAATTCTCCCGTCACTTATTGAAATTTACTCCTTGAAGAATACACTTAAATATTTCAGCCAAAGGGTCTGGCTCAAGCCCATCTCACATTATGGGAAGCCTTTCAAAGACTTTGCTGGAAGTGGATGGGTTCCTAATGGATCCCTGAACTAACAGCAGGTCTAAGGAGCAGCCATGGTAATGCTGACTGGCTGTCATTTCACTTTTTTTCACAAATATTTAGCCAAGTACCACTACAAACTTTATATTCTTCCTCAGTGTCAACAAATTGTGAACATTAAATAACTCTTTACAAACTAATACAAGTTAAGGAAAACTTCCTTGGAGTTTCCTGGCATTCTGGACAGAGTGCAGTCGAAGACTTCAGCTCAAGCTTCACTATACTGCCATTTAGCCATGCATTTTCTTTAGCTCAAAGATTTATAATGATTAGAAATGATCCAAAAAACCATAGCTGTAATGGACACATAAACCTCAGTAACATGTATGCAATAATATAAATATGATGTATCTTAATTAACTTGGATTGTACAATTTTAATATTCTGCAGACAAGATTTACTGACATCTTGCAACCATTAAATAGTTATTCTTGTACCAGCCTGTATGGATCAACTAAGAGAAATTATATATTAGCCTTGGCTCTGTAACGCGCAAGAACTTCCCATTATAATAAATGGAATCATCTGGGACTGCTCATCATAAATACTAAAAAGAAATGTGTAACTAACACTGCCATCTAGATATGACTCTACATTTGGCTATATCAATATGTGCCACATTCTATTGAGAATAAATAGCTCCTCTCTTTTCATGATCCACATCTATAAAATTCTGGTCTTAGATGAAACAAGTTTATTTCAAAGTTATCACTTATGGATTATTACTTTCCAAAGTTAGATTATCAGCTTTTCTGTATCTTCCCAAGTTGACTTAAGCATTTATGCATTAAACTGCAACTATGGTCAGGTAATTAATCTAAACCTACTTGAGCTACTCTCCTAATAACTTAAAATTTTGAGTTTTCACTCAAGTGATCAAAAGTCACAGGACTACAGCTGATGCTGCATCTCTGTTTCAGCATCATCATTTCAGTTTATACCACCAGTCACATCACTTAAGGTCAACCATGAGAGAGGATTCATTCTGTATAATACAGACCTCTGTAACATAATTTGGTCTTACTCTGATGCAATATTGTAAATTACTTTTGGTTTATATGTTCAAATAATAAAATCCATGTAGCTTATAATAGGGTTTTATATTATTATTCTTACACTAATATAATATAGAACACATTAAAATGCAACAGGACAAAAAGAATACAGCCTCTATCACTTCACTTCAGTGGAATTAAGATCTTTGTAACCAAGAGGCAGATCAAAACCAAAACATAAATTTTACTATCTAGTTCAGAAATGTAAGACAGGAATAAGTTCAGCAGGGCAAAATAGCATAAAGCAAATTTAGTACTGAAATACATTTTCCATAGAATATAGACTGACATTTCTTTGAAAGTTTGCAAAAGGCACTTTATGACCCATTAGGAATCAAGTGTAATATTTGTGGCACAAATGCATATACTGTAACATTTATTAAGTCTATTTACCTGAGATAAAACACATAGGATACAAAATGTGAAAGCCATTATAATATTTCATCCTCATTTATTTACCTGGCCAGGATACACTATTGAATTTCACAGCTCCTTTATGATGGAGTCATGGGAATATGGCAATTGCATAAATAACACCCCAAGTCAAAAAGCAAAACTGTAACCATTGCAAAAGTACAATTGCTTTTTATAGCAGTCCTTAACCTGCTCTTTCCTCACCATGGAAATATAACACATTAACCATTTATTGATCTTTGATGTCATCATGTAACCTTTAAAATGAAAAGGTGTGGACTTAAACAAAACCTCTGTTCCGTAACAGATTAATGCAGTTGGCCTTTCTTGTCATGTTGTTGTAGCTTCCAGATCAAGTGTTTGCAATAGGAAAAGAGGCACAGTAGATCAGAACCGTTGTTTTAGCCTGTGTAATGAGAAGTAACTCTAAACTAAAAATACTGGGATACCTCTAAAGTAAATCACATCTTTTTGGAACCAGTGATTAAAATATGCAACATTAGTCATTAGTTTTCAACTTCCAACTAGGCCATAGCCAGACTGTATATACCACATACAAATACATTCCACTACAAACACACACATCTCATAGCTAGATGACTTCAAGCTAGGAGTGCTGGAACTTTCACACACGTGATTAAACTGACAGGCATGAAAACCATTTGGGTACATGAGTCTTCCCATCTTGTGCAGACAAATGAATGATCATGCTCATAAATACATGATTGATATTTGTTTGTGAGAAATTGTCTGCGTGAACTGGATTGAGCTGTTTGGCAGAAATCAGTGCTTTGGGAAGCATGACTAGAGACACAACATGGCAGATTGCAATCAAAGATTCACTGTGGTGAGAACAGAGCTAGAAACATCCACATAACTGATTCCTCTCAGTCTTTTGTGAATGCGGAGGATGTAACGATTTATGGATGACATTTTGCCTGCACTGAGGAAATGTGTGCTAATAATAAAGTCATATTGTTTCATTTCTGCTGCCTTTTAGTTTTAATTGCACCAGTTTATGCTAGAATAGCCCTAATCAGATAAACTGCTGAGTCATGCAGGATGCACTGCTGACTCATGACTGCTTCAGTTTAGTTGTAGGAAAGAAAGGTCTGTCAGAAATTCTTTTGGTTAAGAAACTGCAGCTGAATTAAACTTTTCTGCCCCAGTACTACTAAAATAATAACTACATAATAAACTACATAAAAATAATGATAACATTTAAGTGCATAACTACATTCTTGCCTGCCCAAAAGCTCATGGGAGATTATTTTCTTAGGGGGGAGAGGAAGGGAAGGAAAGATATTCAGCATATTCTCAAACAACAGTCTTCTAGAACAGAAAAGGTGAGATAAATATCACAATTTTAGAAGTGAAAGTGTTAAGTTTTGTATCGGGGAACAACCCATGTCTACCATGTATTTGGTCTCCAAATTTTACCACCATTTGGAAAGCTGGAGCAAGTCACATGGAGAACTGTTCTTCAGGTTTCAGCATTTAGTCCAGAGGCCTCCCCAGCCATTACACTCTCCCCCAACAACTGTAGTTGACGTTCTACATCTTACTTGATATTTCCACAACAGAAGTAATGGGACATATGTTTTCCAGTTACAATAAGAACAATGTGTGGAGAGACGAGACTTTCAGATGATGCAGTGCCAAATACTTTTCTGTTGCAATGATGTGGCCCCACTGATTTCAAGATGTGGCTTTAGGGATAAAAGAAAGAATGGAAATGCAACTACATCACAGGCCAGTTTTTGAATGAAGAGACAGAATACAGTGGAGTATAAGCAACATTATGAATAACATATACTTATGTTTTAAAGCAGAACTATGAATCAAAATACTTATTAATGGAACCCCTGAATTTATTCATTTTGCTAAAGACATAAGCACTAAACTTTCTTCAAAGTGGTGCTAATATAAAGGTCAGTCATTAGCAGCATAAATATATCCTCCTGCACTTTGGAGAATTTGAATATTTAGTAACAAATGTTAAAAAACAAGTCAGAGTTCTTTCAGCACATGTTAGCTGAAAATTTTCATATTCTTCACATAGAAACATAACATACAAAAAGGATAATCTTTTCATGATAGAAGATGTCAGTGCTACACTACGGAACAACAGAAACAAAATTTCTATCGCTTTCTTTGAAATACAACTTTGTGTTGGTTAAAACTGAGCAAGGGTAAACATTCAGCAAATATTACAAGCACTTTTTACCCTATTTATTGCAGTTGTAAGGTATGCAAAATTCTCCCAGACAAACTCCACCTGTGAAAACTCAAACAGTATAGAGCAGAGGCAGATGGGAAGCCATATTTTTTTTCTTTCATGGAAAATTTTAATCAGAAACAAAAAATATTTTATAAAATTCAGGAAGGGGGTGCCTATAAAACATGTTTTTTATGATCAGAATTTAGAACAATTGTATGTTTTCAAATTAAGTAAATAAATAAATGTACCAACAAAAATTCTTCCATCCCAAAAGTGCTATTTAATTGAAAAGACATTTTCTTTACAGCAAAGAAGAAAAAGTTTTGATGAAAAATGTCCTACTTGCAACTACTAGTTTTAATGTTCAAAGTAAGAGTCTGGAAACCATTGACACTGATAAATTTGCTAGCAATAGCAGAGCAATGCTGCAACCTTCCTGCAATCCCCACCTCCCTTTAGGGACCTAGAAATAGCTGCTGAAGTCGCAGAGGGGGTTTACCCGATTCATGAGAAATGCAATTAGTCCAGGTCAGAAATGCACTGATTAGTTTTTTCTCAGATAGGTTTTGCTGCTAAAATTGCAGGTGAGAGCTACAATTTTGGAGAGGCTTTTGGCTCATAAGAAACTCAGCCAAACTGAGGAGGCAATAGCAAGTGTCCTCATTAACTGACCCTTAATCCACAAGTATAAAGTAATTTGTATTCTGCTTGGATTAGGCCAAAGCAAGAGTTTCTAGTGAGCCTAGTGCAGAAGAAAATCCCAAATACTGAAAGAAAGCTTGCAAACCCAAATATGGTTTAATACATATCTATCTTCCAGTTTTTGCAGTCTTACCACAGCTTTTCCAATCAGTAACAAGATGTATGTGTCAATAAAGGAGGTTTGTGTAATGGGCATGGAGAATTTACATACTGAACCAATGGTCTGGACCTAGTAAACATAACAAAATTTCTCCAGAAAATACATGAAGCATTTTACCAACAAATTAATGAAGAAGAACACTTTTTACAGCATCTTGTCCAGTTACACGTTTCCACAATGTTTGTGTATTACACATGTAATTGCTACAGACCAGTCTTGGGCCATAGATAATTCACATCTGCACAGGAATTTTCCCCTAACTGCACTATACCATTCCTTCCTTCTACACATGATGAAAGTGGAGCTTGCTCTTCCTCCTCCCCTAGGTTAGGGGAGAGGATTCCGAAAGTTTTAAAAAGACATTAAACATCATTGCTATTGGCAGGTCCCAGATTTATAATGTCCAAAACCTTGTATTTTAAAACATTCTTATGACTATTTTGACAAGCTACCACAGTTGCCACAGGCCTTTGAAATGCAGAAGGCAGAATGCCCTAAAGCTAAAAAAAAAAAAAAAAAAAAAAAAAAGGCCCTTTTCTTTTTCCCCCGGAATTGTACTCAGGCTTGGGGGAGTTCCAAATTGTTTAAAATTTACATTTTTTTTTTTTGTTTAATTGTTCAAAAAATTTAGGAACATGGGACTGGAAGGGATCTCCTGAATTACCAGATGCAGTCTGTAGGTACCATGTTATATAATCCTTTTCATAAAAGTATTAAGTTTCACCTTAAAAGTAGCCGCCTTATTCTGAATCCAAAACCTCAATTGTAAGCTGTTTCAAAATCTCATATAATTAAAAACCCCTTCTGATTTCCAATCAGAATACATTCAGGGCCAGTTTAGACTCATATACTTCATAAGCATATACTGTCCTTCAGCTTAAATAGCTCTTTTCCACATCTTGTATTTATTCCTTCATGTATTCATATTGTCTCTCAGTTTTTCTCTTGCTATGCTGTACAAGCCAGGTCTTTTTTAGTTCCTTACCCTACAGTAGGTCCTCTACTCCCCTAATGAGCTTCAGGAGCACAGCAAAAAGTAACTGTCCATGGGCATCCTAGAGGGCCAGGTCTGCATCACTGCAAAAGTAAAGACACATGACACACTCCTGAAACCTGCTGGGGACCTGTGACTGACCCAGAGCTGCCACATCACTCCTCCCTAACCACAATCATCAAGCATTCATCAATAAATTCAGTTAAGGAAAGGACAAAGCAAAGTCCTACAGATGCACCTGGTTTTGGAGCTCACTACCACCAGGGAGCAAGAAGACAGCACTAGTGCAAGCTTAGATTTTTTTATTTCTCAGGTACTTTTGGCATCAATAACTCTTGAAGTGTTAGATCTAAGATTAAATCCAGAAAACATCAAGAAAAGTTCTTAAATGTCCAATAAAATGCCACTAAAATCAGACTGAATTTTCCAGAAGCTCTCAAAAGGCTTTTAACAAAGTCCAATGGGGAAGTAGGTTTTAAAAGTTTAGTGCCAGCCTACACAACAGAATAGGATGTATGTCTATACAACAACATATTACGCAGAGATGGGTGTAATTATATCACCCATGGACTTCATGATGGATACAATAAACATACTTCTGGGAAGAGGAGTGGGGAAAAATACGGCATCAGTGATGGGTAAAGTAAAAAACAGAAAATGTATAATCATATTTGGTGAGTCAGTGTTGATTCTGATGCAAAAAAAAGCACACACGAGTATTAAGAAAAGCTCCTTATTTTGCTAGATCCTGGAGACTGCAGAACAGTGAACATCTGAAAGTAACACCAAGGACTGGACAAACAAACTAGAGTTGATCTGAGAGAAGGGATTTTATTCCTCTATCTTTTCCATCTTTTATTTCTCAGGGTTTCGGTTTGTGGGTTTTTTTCTTTTTATTCTACCCAATAAATTACCTCACAAATTCTACCCTGAATTTCTCTCCGTAAATGAATTTCAGGATGATAGATCAGAAAGGCACCACATCTCTTACTCATACAGTGAACACATCTGATGCCCTGGAGCAGGGAGAGGAGACTCAACAGTGTTCCACCATATCTCATCTAAGGCCATTGCTGTGAAGCATTGGAGAAAGACGGTGAGATCAAGGGAATCTGTGCATTTAACACTCTGAAAGGTGGATACTCATTGACGGCATTTATAATGATTTAGTATTCAGAGGGCACTTGGGACTCTCTTGTCATATCATCTATCATGGACACACACAAATAAAGACATATAAACTAGAAAATTAATCCTTTATATCTAGTTTTATCAAATACAATGTGTCACTTCTGTGGTTCAGCCTAACTTTACAAAATACATTCTGAAAACACCACGGTAGGACAACAGCAATACATCTTACCTAGTGAGAGACTCACAGCTTGAATATTATGTTCCAAAGACTAAACCTAGGTGAAGGATAAAGTTGGTATATGTCTCCAATGTATACCCACTTTTCTTACCTCCCTGGGTAGTTCTGAAATCTGCAGCAATAAACTACCTCTTGATTAAAATAAATAAATAATGATATTTTCTACTGACAAGAGAGCTGACAGTATATAGCAAGAGCCATTACAGACACCAGGTCTTGCATAGCTTTCAAGACCAATCACAGGTCAAAGGAGCCGTTGCTAATGAAGCTGATTACTCATTTGATTTAGAAGTCCTCCTGAGTTAGAAGTTTTATCTGTTACAGCTCAGTTTTGCTGTAAGCCCCAGAAGTGACTACTCAGTTGCTCCTGGTATCTGTAGTGTCTGTCCTTGGACAAGAAATGCAGTTTACTTTTGTAACTTTACATGTTCTCTGTCCATATATGAAATTTCCTCCATGTCTGCCTTCACTCATGAAATACTATTCAAAGAAAAGAATATTCTTTGATCTGAAGGGAGATAGCCCAATATATCCACTACAACTGAACCATCCTCACTGTATTTTTATAGAATTAAGTTTTCTGTCAAGTGAAAATGCTGCTTCTAAGGGTGCTACCTTCCAACACAGTTAAAATCAGTAGCATGTTCTCTGTGTTCTGTTAAAGCCAGATGATGAACTGAGTTACTTCTAGCCTATTAATCCTGCAAAAGTAGGAACAAAATTTTCCCTGTTAGGAAATTTACTATCCAAGAAAGGTGACAGTTGACAATCATAAGGACTGAGGCATATTAACATATTTCTCAGGAGGAGACAACTGATACACATAACCTTAAGGCTAAGCAGACCACCACTTAAGATAACAGAGAAGTTCTGGTTTTATATCTACTTGTACTAGTATCTTGAGACTTAAAGAAAAAGTGGCTGTTTTTTGACATGGGTAACAGTTCATCTAGACCTGAAACTCAAGATGCCAAATGTATTTCACAGGCATATTCTCTTTTTCTAGTTAGGAGCAGGCTACTTTTTTATGAGTCTTCCTCCACGTTAACCGCTTTTTCAGTCTTGCCGTTGATTGTATGTATAGAGCCAGCAAGGAGGTGGCTACTGAGCATGACTACCTGCACTGGAAGGAGACAAGGGAAGTTCCGTCTCTGCTGCTATCACCACCATGTGACAATAGAGCCACTAAAGCAATCACAAGTTAAGCAGAGTCCACAGCCCAGCTTGTGCATGACCTCTGAGAAGTCCATCACAGCAGCCACCACCACACCCACATGCATAGCTGGCCTTGGTGAGACATAATGGGTGGGTCGGTGCAGGACCTAAAGACGTAGCAGCGAGGAGATGATACTTGTGGACAGGAAAGGAGGTGTTTGGTGGCAGATGGTATGTGCATGAAGAGAGAACCATGTTTTGGCCACTGCTGCTAGACACCATGCACAGCTATGGCCCTAACCCTGAAGCAAAGCAGCATCTTTGCCATAGGTATGGCTGAATCAGTCCTGGCTCTTGGTTTCTGACTGCAACTCAACCCTTGTGCAGATGCATGGGATGGTGGCACATGGTATGGTACAGGTTGTGGGGGACAACGAGTATGGCTCTCAGCTTAAGTAAGCACTGTCTCTGCAGCTTCAAGGAACCAAGGAAACTACCCCTTGTAATAGGCCTTTGGAGTATTGAATCCTCCCAAAAACTCTTGCTCAGATTGCAGCTGATGCTGATCAGACAGCGCCAAGACTGCTAAGGTCGAAAGAGTCAGCAGGCATGTCAGCCAACTCTACCACTTTCTGAATGTCAAATGTTGGTAAGTACATACAAGAATTATCAGTCAGCCATCAAACGACCATGTCCTTGGGTAACGTTGCCCTGTAACAGACTTGTACTGCTACCATTCAGGAAAAGTTCAAGAGTCAGACTTTGACATCGCCTGAAACCTAAATATAAATGCCTATGAATAAACACAAAGCCCTAGAAAATAGACTCCGTTCTCTTCGAAATGACAAATGCCCAACTGCAGGTGTGTATTACTGGCTGAAAATCACATTTGAGCAGTACATAAGTATCATAACAACCACAGGCAGTCCATGATTGTTTATTTGTTTCCTAGCTTCCTTCAGGTAAAGGTGCACTAGTACTTGTACTCAATGCAGTGAAGAAAGAGCAGACAGCAATGAAGATAGCAGAAGCTCTATCTAGCACAGGATACATTCTGCTGCCACCCTTTTTAATTACTATTTGCAGTTCAAGGCTGCACAGATTACCTCCACCCACACAAGGTAATTTAAACACTTTTATTTCGTATAACTATGTACTGACATGATGTTAACAATTGCAGTTTCAAGGAGTAAAATCCTCAGAACTGCAGTTGCAGATCAAACAGAAAAATCTCAGACCTTTCCCTCTGGTTTTATACAATCACAGAATAGCTGAGTGTGAAAAGGAACTCTGGAGGTCAGCCAGTCCAACTGCTTTCTCAACTAAGGGCTAATTTTGAAGTTAGATAAGGCAGCCCAGGGCCTTGTCCAGTTGAGTCTTGAAAATCTCTGAAGATGGAGATTCCACAGCCTCTCTAGGCATCTGTTCCAGCACTTAACCTCCATCATTATGATTTTTTTTTTCCCCTCTGCCCAGTAAAGTTTCCCTTCTTGCAACTTGTGACCATTGCCCCTCATCCTTTTGCCGTGCATCTCTCAGAGAAAGTCAGGCACATCCTCTCTATGACCACCTCTTTGGACCACTAATAAATCCACCTTAGGCTTTTCTTCTCTAGACTAAACTTTTGTCCCTCAGCCACTTCTTCCATAAGGTTCTCAGTCCCCCAACCAACTTAATGGCCCAACAAGTATCACAATCTATCTCTTAGCATGTAGACTCACTGTACTCCTTTGTATCAAGTTTAAACAGTTGAAAATCATCCCTACACAGCATAGTGACATCAGGTGTGAGGTCCCAGTCTCTATGTCAATTGAAACGTTGAACTAACTTCAATGAACCAGGTACTCACTAAGACATCTGCCCTTACTGACAAAACACAACTAAAATTCATTTCAGGGGACTAACAGGGTGGAGAACATGTCTCAAAGTTTTCTGCATTAGAGAGGAAAAATGAACGAGATCAGTGATAAGGAATTGGGTAGCCATTTTCACAGGGATATTTAGTTGACACATACTCTGAAACTGCATTATTAAAACTAGAACAGAAAATTATATGTTTCATTACTCAGAATTAGAATGAGAATGGACTGGTTTGTGCACAAAAAAAAGTGTAACTGAGAGGCTGTCCAAGATAAGAAAAAACAAAGATTGTTATCCAGTCTTATCAGTACCAATATTCTGCACTATGTCTTGTATGAAAAATTATCTGTATCATATACTGACAAAAAAATATGTTGCATGAACTCACAAATAAACACAACTCAGCTCTTATTTCCATACCATAAGTTTATATAGGCTTATTTGGTTTGGTTTAACTGCTTAACAATAGAGGGAACACACAGTAATAAAAGTCAATGAGAAGTACAAGTGACCAGAATGCCAAGCTAAAACAAAAACACAACTTCTGTTTTCAGGAAACTCTGAACCAGAAGTAACATGTTGCCAAGAGACCAGATGAAGAAGTAAAATTAATGCACTATTATAACAGAACTAAAATAAATGGAGTAAGACTAAGTTGTGAGAGGTGAGCTGGGAGCAAGTCCTTTGGTTACTACCAGTATGCGATTTACCTCCCTTTAAAGACTCCGGGACAGAATTTCAGAGAAGGTGAATTGCTGTCACTGTACTGGAGTCATTACTTTAAATTCACTGCAAAGTCCAGCTTTCAGGTTGTCACTTTTAATACACTCCAACTTCCTTTATTCCAGACAGATTATGTAGGAAATATGGTGTTAAGTGTAAAGGCACAGACCTGATTCTCATCCCTACTCAGTTTTACATTCCTTAATTTTTCAATAATTACTCTTGATTCACACTAATAAATGAATAAATCTTTCAAATGAAAACTAGGGTTTTTCATTTAGTTCTTTTAACTCTCAGTCTAAATTCATTTTAGTTCAAGAAAGCCCTGTTATGGGGACTGTGGACCAGTCCATGCCTACAACTGGGCTGGCTGCCATCTTACCTATACTGATGCACTCTGTTAGAGACACTAAAGAAACATCAAATTGTTCATTATTTGTAAATCAGTACTGCAAATGGATTTAAAATTTTTGCACCAAAGTGACTTTTTAAAAAAAACTTTTATGGAAAAGCTAAATAAAGTTAAATTCTTGACAATTCTAAACAGGAAAATATTTAATGTCTAAAAATAAAAATGAGAGTATTAGTGTCTAAGAACAAGGTATTACCATTTTGCAAGTTCTTTGTCAACAACTATTATGCTTTTGAAGAGTACTTTTCCCACAAATAAATGCAACGCAAATACTAGGTTCCATAAGGCCTAGTTTATAGACCTTACCCTAAAAAATAGTAATAAGGATCAGCATCGTTAAGCACAGACTGTAATGCAAAGCCTGTTGTGTATTCATTCACAGTGGGTGTAAGTCTCTTCTTAAACACATTACCAAAACCAGCAACAGCCCTTGTATGTAAATGGAGAGTTCCACTAGCTTGTATTTAAAAGCATCCATAGTAACAAATAATTAATTTGCATTGTATATTTGCATATTTTTAAAGAGCAGACTGTATGATAAGGTACCACATAACATACATAATTTCAAAACATAGAATAATTTAGCAAAATAAAAAAAGAAAATTATTCCTTTAAAATTTAGGAGCTTCCGTGCTCCTAAAAATCCCCTGTAAATACCAACATCCTTTAAAAAGTGTGCCATTAGAAACTCTAGCTAGCTAGGCGTAGAAAGAATGTCCGTATGCCCACCAGACAGAACTAATGCTGCTTCTCCCTAGACTTCAGCAGGCTTTTCCCATTTTGTCAAGATCCAAAAGCAATTTGCTTTAAACTTCCAGGTAAAGAGTTATTGTTAGAATCATGCAGTGATACTGCTTTGTGTTGTGCGACCCTTGTGGGCAGCCCAGCCATAGAGAGGGTCTGTTGTGAGCGGCAAATACAGAGAGGAGGTGACTCTATAATTAAAAATCTGTGCAAAATTAGACACCTAGATGTTAAATCCCTGCATAGCTGTGTACTAGCAGATATCACTAGTTCAGTGCTATTTTTATAAAGTAAAGTATCAGGGAAAAAAAAATCCATTAGCTTACCAATGTGCTACAATACACTGATCACACTATTACAGATACTCTATGTATAAACCATACTGAATTTGTCAGATGTCTTCCCTGAAGAGAACCTTTCAGTCAACTAAATCTAACAGTGTTTTCTATCATCTTGCTATTTATGGATTCTTTATAATGCTTCTAATACATCTCATCCATATAGTACTAATAAAACTTATCCCAACTTCCTTTAGTTGGCACTCCCAAGTTGACAAGTTTCAGATCACATGCTGCATTACATCTCATAGCATTTTTAGGTGTTTACACACCATCGTTTGCTGCTTAACAGAAGAAACCACTTGAGCTATCCACTTCACACCTCTATTTCTACACATTAAAAAATAAGGCTATAAACCAAAGTTTCTAATGCTGGACTCTTACCCGATGTTCAGGATATACAGGAATATAAGAAAATAATGTGTGTCATTTGGTCCTGCCTGATGTACATCACAATTTCCTAAATCTGTTGAAAATTCAACTGTTGAGCCATCAATTTTGAAAGCTCTATATACACAAGAGTTCCCATACAAAATTGGGATGAAAATGTGATCTATGCTTTCCCATATTTTTTTGCCTTAGTTGGAAAGTTAGCTAATCTTTCAACAGCAATGTTTTGGCACCTTCCTATTATCTATGACAACATGTCAGATGGAACAATGGCATCTGCAAACAAGAAGGAGCAAAATATGGACAGATGTTATTTTCAGCATCATTGGGAGATACTGGCCAAAGAACCAATCTGTTCAGACAAAGACAAAGCTATCTTAACTTTCAACATAAGAAAAGACGCAACAATTATTAGCTTCAATCCTTGCTGCCAGACATGGTTCTGGATTCATAAAATAAGATGGTGAATGTCACAATTATATAGCAAGGGGAAGCAAAAAAAGGAGAGATGAACGGATGTGGAAGGCACCTAAATTTACAGAGGTTAAAAGAAGAATACTTCCACTCATTTCCATGTTTTTTGAATGAAGCCCTACACAATCATTTATATTCCAGAACAAGCATATGTCCTAGTAAAGGATCTTCTACAATGGCTGTTATGTGGCTGTGATAATAATCCACAGAAAACATACCTTTGCTGACTCGCACCAGAAACCAATTCCGAGCCACTTCTCTCTGATGCAAAGTCTTACTCTCTAACAGGTTTTCTTCAGCAACCGGTTTTAGGCAACACTGCTTGCATAGGTTTAGGAAACACTGTTTTGACCATGAAGTGGTCTCTGGAAGGTTGATTTCTACGCTCTCCTCTTTTTCTTGCAGTGGTATACATGATCTCTGCTTCCTTCTCTGACACACCATTCCGTGCTTTAATTTTTACGGCAGTTTTTTCTCCACATCTCTTTCTTACGTGATGTCAGTCTGTTAAAATGACTGCAACGAGCTGATCCTCATACTGGCATGGAGATCTGTTAAAAAAAATAGATCACATGAATCAGCTCACAGACAAGAAGTATCTGCTAAGCAATGGGACTTCCTTATTTTCTAAGTCTAGATGGATAGCAACAAGTATACACAACCTATGGATTATTATATGAAGTATTAATATATTAATATTTTCTTCCATATATCTTAGGTGCCATCCATTTTTTTTCATGTGTTGTCAGTCAAATTTCATTTTTCCTTTCACAAAATAAAACAAAATTAAATTTGCCATACTTAATAGAACAGAACAGAATCCAAAGTTGTAAGAAGTAATGTTTTTTAGAACAGCTACCACTAAAATACACTTACAACCCTAGAAAAGTTCTGTTCTGTGACATAAACTGTACACCAACAAATAAACATTACTTTGCTTCTATATGTGATAGTTTGATCCATTATACTGTGGTATTTCAGATTCTATTTCAAATGCTTCCTCTTCGTGATAACTAATTGCATATTATGAGATCCGTATGTTATAAGGTTTGGAGGAAGACATTAATTTAGCATCAGAATCAAATGTCCACACATACTTGTTTGCCTTCAAACACAGCATGACACAAGGCATGGTATGTTGGGTGAGTCCCAAGTCTACTTCTTTACACAAAATAGTGCAAATCAATTATTATTAAACAAAACAAAACAAACAAAAAAAGTCACACCTTCCTATTTTCCTTTCACATTCACCTATTCTCTAACTTTTAGATGCTGTATGTACGCTGAAGACATCCTCACCTTGCTGTGCAACTCCAATTTGACTTCCTATGGTGGATATTTTTTCTGACAAGCTTCCTGGGGTATTTTAACTCTCTCTCAGACCTAACAGGCAACTAATATACAACCATCACAGTATCAAGCCCTAGGAAATCCACTATCCTGCCTATCATCCAGCCAGAACAGTGGCGTCATAAGGGACTCTCCCCTTCCTGCTGTAGCTACCCACCATTTCCTGTCAACTCTTCCTTTATGAACTCATTAAAACTCTTTCTTTCATTTTGACCTTCACTGACTTTTTCCATGTTCTGGTCATCCTCCCTTCTTTGGTTAAATATACACATCTCATTACCTCACTCCCTGCTTTCGCTTCCAGTTGCTGCTGCTAAAATAGTCCCTTTTGCCTCCCATTTTTTTTTCACACAACCAAGGCTTTGCACAGGTTTCTCTGTGTATTCCCCTTTGGTTCCTCATCTTTCTCTCCTTCCTTTCTTTCATGCCTTTTTTTCACCCTTTTCTTATTTAATTTTCATATAGGAATTCTCTCAGTTTCCCCATTTACTAAATTATTCTCGCCCATCATTCAGTTTCCTCTTCAAGAGCCAATTCAGTCCCTTCCAGCGCCTTCGCCGTAAGCCTGCTGCCAAAACGCACTATTCAACCGTACACTCTTTGGGGGAGCTGCGCTATTGACTCTACAGTATCTACACTATTTGCATAGTGCTGGACAGACTGACTAAACAATCAATAACAGATCAATGACACAGCTACGACAACAGTACTTTAGCTTTCTGAATTATAATAGTTTTGATTTTAAGTTTATTTAGTCTAAGAGATAGTTCTTGTAATTACAGTAGTGGAAACCAGAGCATCCACCAAACCAAAAGAAGCATTCAAACGTGACGTATCGCGCTTGGAATGCCTCCCTTGCTTGTGTTGCTCTCTTGAGATGGGAAATAGAAGGCAGCAAAACAATGAGAGTAATGAATAATCACATATTTAGCAAAAACATTCCGTTTAGAGTTTGTAATTTGTACAAAAATCTGGATTTTTCAGCAATTTCATTTCAGTGCAAAGATATTTCCATTTAAAGGCAATTAAAATTGAAAAAGATGTATTTCCAGAAAATCTGTTATCACAAAGTTTTTTTTTTTAATGGTAATAGTTCAACTATTTCTGTTTTTTCCAAAAGACTCAGAGGCATGCTTCATGCCTTCACTAGCTACAATAGGGACCTGCCAGGCAAATGAAGGTCACTTGGATTTTTTAAAGCGTAAACCCGTGTTTTCTGCAACATGACAGGGAAATACACTGAAACCACAATCAACTTTTCCTGAGTTTGACAATCGCAAAAGTCCTCTTTCTGCTCCTCACTATTGACTCACACACCCCTGCATCCCAAGGGACTGTGTACTCTAAAACAAGGAATGAGTAAGCAGGAAAAAGATGTTTCCCCTCTTCAAAGTATTCACTAAAGCATTCATCCTTTCAAAACTTCCAAACTAATATTTGTTTGGGTTGTAAATCTTACTGCAACAATATTGACAGTTTTAATGTGATCTAAATGTTGGACAATGGAAATTAAATTTTCTAAAATATTTCTTCCAAGATGGTGTAGGGTGGGTTGTTCTAATTTAAGCTGAGAGCAGAGTAACAGTGAAGACCAGAAAGAACAGTCTGATTATTAGACTTATCTCTAAAGGAAAGACATATGTTCTTCTATAGCTTGGGAAGGGACATTTTAAAATTCATTCAAGACACCTTTGGCACGAATTGATCCTATGAAGAAAGTCACCAGTTTCAGAGAGGGAATATTTTAGAATGCATTTGAAAAATTACTTACTGGATTTGACTGCCATTTTGTTTACTGATGTGGGAAGCAGCAAAGTAGTAGGTGAAACACAGACTTTGAAGAGAAATGTAGAAAAATGTCTACTTATCAGTGGAATATTCTGCTCAGTGAGCACTCCAGAGAGCTGATCCACTACTGTGAACAATACAAGTCACTTTACGACAAGACAAAATAATTGATTTATCAAGAAGAAACTATGGGGTGTGGTTATTAAGTAATGCATTCCTTGGGAATTAAGAATTTTTTGCTACACTAATTACTAAAATTGCTAAAGGCATGGGTAGCTTACAGTATTTATGAATCTTTTCAACACTTGACTCTTCAAATATCAACTCTCAACAACCCAAATATCAACTGGCACATTGGAAAGCAGAGGACAACCCTCCAGTGACTTCAGTTAAGATAAAAAAAAAAAAAGAGTGGTATGTCTTTAGGAATCCAACATTATCACACCACTCAGAAGACCACACAAACCATACATATCTTCTGAGCTCCAAACTACCATAGGACAGTTTCTATTGACCTGTAAATCAATACTAAACCGGTTAGCTGGCAACTTCATAATCACCAGAGGTAATATTCACAGTCCAAGAGATGAGGTCAATCAAAAGCTGGATGTGCATGTGTTATCTCTTATTTTCATGATAAAAGGTGACAATGTTAAAAATTCCCAATATCAGTATTTCAAACAGGAATCTTCTCAGTCAGAAGAGTCTTCAGCTTCATCCCACTTGGACCACACTAGAATTTTTGGTCGTAAATGAAATTTCAGAAATAATCCAGTGCTCTGTACACCAACATTTATTAACCATGGGGAGAATTACTGTATTATACTGAATAACTGGCTCCAACCTGCCACTCGGATAATAGCCCAGGCAGTGCCAAGTCCCACATTAACGTGGAGTGTAGTGTTACACAAAGGACTGGAATCAAAAGATGAGAAATGCCAACACAATGAAGACAAATTAAAGCCATGACCATGGCAAAGCCAGACTGTCCAGCACTCAGCATCACTGCCAGCCTCCAGGGCAATGACTACCACAGGTCAGCTATGAGGTGGGAACATGGGGTCTAAAAGCTAATAACAAGTACAATAAGCTGGCTAGAAGCCAAGGTGTGAAGAGCTGGTGAGAGCAAATCCTAATGACACTCCTTCACATCAAGAAATGTATCAAGGGGATGATCAACACTTTACCTGGAGAAACAAATCCTTCACAGTGTGAAGCTGCAGGAACATGAGTTGATAGTCAGGCAGCCCTCACAGATTACAGCCTTTTGCTTCATGGTGGCCATGGCACTGTGCTAAGGGCTCTCTGATACACACCAGTTCCTGTCTTCTCAAGACTCCATAATAGTTGGTGGAAAGGGGGCCTTCCTCTTGCAGTGAGCTAGTCCATCTTCACTCATGGCCAAGTTGGCGTAAGAAAATCTCCTCAACCCAGGAATCCCCAGGCAGCAGGTGTTCGGCAGTAATGGCATATAAAAGCAGGTGGGAGGTTGAGATGCTGTCTGTCTTGCTTGGTGCCATCTTCACAGGGATCCCTCATTCAGATAGGCTGCCATGCTGGGCCACGAGGACACCAGCAGCCATGGAACATCCCTTTTCATCAGAGGAAAGGCCTAGCTCTAACATGGCAACTGCTGGAACCTTCATGACACCCTTCGTTCCACAATTGCTTCAAAATGCTGACTGCCTGATGCCTCCACGTGAAGACCAGGTGGTAGGAGGTTTGTGGCTTCCATTTCCTGGAGAAGACTGGCTAATGTGCAAAATGGCTGCAACGAAGGGGGAGAGGCCTCTCCTTCTCTGGCAGAGGTGGGTGGAGGTGAGAGGTGGCCCCAAAGCCCACCGCCTTGCCCAGGCAGCCCCTCCTCGGGGGACTGGTGGAAGGCTTCCCGCCACCTCCATTTCCTCGGTGATGGCCATGGGGTGGGTGGGGCGGCCATGCGGCGCCGAGGGGCGGGAAGGTAGCCGGCACGGCCGCCCGAGGCCGGCGGCGGGGAGCCGGCCCCGCGCCCGCCTCTCCCCGCGGTGACCTTGGGCGGGCGCCGCGGCCCTCCCCGCCGCGCGGCTGCTCCTTCCACTCCTTAATTTATTTTTTTTTTATTTATTTATTTATTTTGACCGCGGAAAGAGTTTGAAGAGCTCCCGGCTCGAAGCGGGGTGGCGAGGCGGTG
>JANHGN010024482.1:0-61378 GCA_024605025.1 Megaceryle maxima
CACCCCCTGCATTAACATCTGGACAAAGCTAAAAGCATATGTGGGCTGTTTTCACTTGCTTTGACGTCCTCACAGCTTTAATGAAAAGATCGTTTCTAATGTGGAGGAGTGGTGGTCCGGATTGCAGTGGGGTTCGCTCCCCCACCTCTCCCCAGACAGCGAGCAGCGTGTTGGGAGCAAACTCTGCAAACTTGGCACAGGCGGGGGGAGCAAAAGTGAAAGCTAAGTGGAAGCAGCCCTGACTTGCCACCTGCTGGAGCTATTTACAATAGCTTTCATGCGGTGACTTATTGAGTTATTTGCTCAAAGGAGGGGGGAAAAAAAAAAAACAACCAAAACAACAAACCCTGCTTATTTATAGCAACGGTGGTAACCACTGATACATGAGCTGGCTTGGACATGGAAGCATCTGTCCTGGTCAAACCTTTGTCTCTTAATTCACATCCTTCTCCCCTCAGCCCTGGAAGCATTGAAGCACATATGCAAATACTGCTGTCTGGGGGTCACGTTTGGGTACCAGAGACCTTTCAGGCCTTTCTCTTACATTCCTGACCGAGGTCCCAGGTCATTGCACCATCCCAGGCTGCTGTTGCTAACACCCTTGATCTCCTGCTGTGTAATGCCTGGTGGGTGGTGGTTTTTCATCGTTAGTTTAACTGGGGTGGTTGCTCAATGTTGCATAGTCTGAGCTGGCTGGTGAGGGTGGTGCCTGGCATCGCATCGGACCAGTTTTACCTTGGGGCTGGGGAGAAGGAGCACTCAACTTTGGTTTCGGAGGAGGGAGGAGCAGGCATGTGTCTCACATGGGGGTTTGTGTGTAGGATGTCTTTGTGTGGAGCAGGACTGGCCCAGGTAGGTGTGAGGGGTGTCCCAGAGTCAACCAGGTAGGAAGGGTTCAACTGGGGACACAGATCTTTGCTGTGGAGCTCAGAGCTGAGGTCTCGCACGGACCCTGCTCATCACTGCCGTGTTATCCAGACCCTGATGACAATGCCTCCATGTCTACGACCCTGAGTCATCCCTGACTTGCCCTGTAGCCAGACCATGGGAATGTTATTTCAGTCAGGGAGAGACGCAAGGTGCAGATGAAGTATCTGCCTGCCTGGAGATGCTTGTTCCACCTTCCACATCACCCTGATTTCCCAGGGATTGGCTTCTGCCCCTCACTGATCTTGTTATTTTTTTTAAAGCCTGGTACTGATGCTTTTGATGTTCCCAGCTTCCTATCTGTGCACAGCTCCTGCAGCACCAGCCCCGTGCCTTTCATTACCGCGTTAACAAACTCGAGTCGTGCCTAACGAGGACGCCTCATACGTTATGCTAATGATCAAGAGACATGTTAATGATATTTTAGAAGCCTAATTAGTGGAATATATAACTATATGCAATTTGGTAATGGACTGTGACAAGAAGTTGTTAAAAGGGGGCTTGACAAATCCAGTTGCATGTGGCCTCAGACAAACAGTTGCTGAGAATAGATGAAGAGAAGCAGGGTCTCTGCGTGCATGCGGGTACTTGCGTCTCATCTCGCCTCCCCATGCTAAGGGCTGTGTTTTTTGGCGCCTGCGCTCATCAGCCTGACTGACACAAGCTGGTTTTTTGGCTTTATATTTTCTCTTCTGCTTCTTGAACTGACTTGACCGAAGCTTTCATTTATGGGCACAGTGATTTTCTCTTTCCATCTGTCGATATCTGCACACGTATGTATAAAATACAGTCAGTCTGTCTGCGTGGGGAGGCTGTGATGTGTTTGGTCAGAGCTGTGGTGGACCTGCTGTACTGCACTGTCTGGGAGGAGGCAGAGGACTTGCTGGAGCAGCACCAGGTTTCTTGTGTGCTGTATGTGTCCTCTGAACATCTCACTTAATGGCAGCTCTTCCCAAGATAAATATGCAGCTGTGCTTAGGCATGCATGACTTCTGGTCTGTAGGAGAGGACCAGAAGTCAGGCAGGACTTCTGTCAAAACAGATCCCAAAAGCACCACATTAGATATGAATGCTAGTAGGAACTGGGTTCCTTGGTACCTCTTTCTCTTCCCTGAACAGCAGAGAGAGCAGTTTGGCCGTAGATACCTCCCTGTGGACAATTGCAGATACTTCTCAGGATTTTTTGGTTGACATGCTTTGTACAGAGCTTGAAAGCTTGATTGCCTGGTTTAAGGCCAGGGCTGAGTGTTTGGAAATCTGACCTCTTGTCTTTGCTGGGCCAAGGGTAGTTCAAAAAGCCTCAAAAAAACAGTCTGGATATGGGCTTGAAGAAGTGCCAGCTGGAGGGGGTGATTTGGTGGCCAGCGTGTCTGATCACTGGACTCCATGTCCTGTCCAGTGGAGATGTGAAAAAGACAAATCTGTGTCTCATGCTTCCCCTGTCACAGATGGGAGCAGAGATGACCTGCTCACGGGAGCAGGATGGTTGTTACCCGTCTTATTTCAGACTCCCTGAAATAGGTTATAGCCTGATTCTTTGTGTCTCTGGCACCTCTTCTGCTTTACAGAAGAGGAGCCTTCTTCTGGTACCCCATGGGAGTGGAAAAAACTGGTTTCTCTTCCAGGCTCTGCTCTATCACTGCTGCATGACCTGGGGCAACTTGTGTTGCTGCTCTGCTGGAACCTCTCATGTGGGAGTAAGGTGACTGTCCTTCTCTGATAACAACTGAAAATAAGTTGGAAGAGTCAGGGCAAAGGGTTAACAGTATTAATTCCCATTGCTTATGAAGCAGTGCCAATTATTAGATCTTATTTCTTGATATCAAGCCTAATTTTTGTCTGTCCTTAATGACTTCCCAGTTTTCCCAGCTGTATCCTGAGAGCTGCGCCATTTCATTACTTTGTGCTTCTTCATATGTATGACTTATGTACCTGCCCTAAAATCAAGACTTTAATAAGATTAAATTCCCATTTAAACTCTCACTTATCATATGAATATACACACAATACCTCTCTCTGGGAAGGACCTGCTGAATCAAAGTGACACAGGAAGATGTGGCCTTTCAGAGGGTTTCTAAGTGGAAGGCTGGATGAGAGGAGTGGGATCAGATGGTCCTGCTTGGTGTGAAGATGTGCTCCCATTCTAGGTGTCTGTCTGGGCTGTGTGGGTGTCTGTGGTCCAGGGGACCCTGCCTGTTCAGGCTGGGAATGGAGTTGGATCTGTGGTGGGGAGATGACCCCAAGGAAGCTCAGTGCCTGTGGGGCTGCCTCAAATGTTTGAATTGGGAATTTGCAACTGCTTTGAAGCTTGGAGAACTTTCATCCTATCGATTTTTGTCTTCCTTTTAAAGACAATTTTTTTTTTCTTGTTCTTTTTGTGAAGTTGTTAAATTTCTTTTACCTATTGGTTTTCCCCCCCGCTAATGACTAAATTATAATGAAACTTCCAGTGGGATTTCAAAATATATAAAAAAACCCAAACCCCACATAAAAAGCCCTGCAGAAATTATCATCCCCCCCTTTTTTTTTTCTTTCCAGTGCAATCCATTCTGCATAATAGCTCTTTGTCTCGCCAGCAGATAGGCACGGGGGAGGCCAGCAATCAGCGGCAAGGCAGCAGTGGCGTACAGAAGAGTTTCATGCCGTCCTTGGCCAAAGAGCACAAAGTTCCCCTTAGGGGGGTGATTTCAAACCTCACACCCCTGAACCCCGGGCAGTGCGTGGGCTTCATGCCCAGCTGCCACCCTGCCTGGTTTGTGCTGGGGCTCAGATGAGCTCACCTCTCCCAGCATCCCCGCTATCAGACAGGTATAATAAAGCAGGAGAATCTTTACACTCTGCGATTTCATTCCACGGATCAAAGATCAAAGCAGAGGAATACACAGTGACCATAAAATTAACTGCTTTTTCAATTTTACAATGCTTTCAGTGATAAAGAATCATATAAATTTAATATTAATTAAACACTTAGCTTTTAACCTTCTCCCGCATCTACTTTTGGCTCCTTGTTGGGGAAAAATTAATTGGGCATCTTAAATCTTGCATTACTAAATGCTTTGACAGGGGGTTTCAAAAGCACTTAGAATTCGAGCAAAATGTATTAGCCCCATTCCTCCTTCTGCTCACCTGATTGAAAAGCTGAAGGGGGAAAGGGGGGGGGCGGGGAGGAGGAGGGGGGGGGGGGAAGTATCATTTTATGGGTTTATTTCATAAAAAGAAGAAAAAAGGGGGAAGGAAAAAGGCATAACTTATAGCTGCTCTTACGGTCTTGGCTTTAATTCAATCCCCGTCACACTTAACACCTCGCAAAATGGAAGCGATTGATCTTCTATTACAGATGGCCTATCGATCGGGAGCCAGGGTGCTGGCGGCGTGCTGCCGCTCATGCCCGTGGCGGGATCGTCTCACGCGCTTCCCTCCGCCTCCAAACTCTCCTCTGAAAAAACCTGCCCGCATTGCGCGTTGGGTTGTGCTGGGGAAGATACAAACATCAGCGCACGTCTCTCCGTTCCTACCGGTATGGTAATGTGTGTTATTAGCTTCCCGACCATTGAAACACAGCTGCCTTTGGGGTAGAGCCCAGCAAGCGGCTTTTTAGTGGCAAACAGCAATGCTTCATGAATGTGCAAGGAAGGAATTGCAAAATACTACCCTCGTGATCCAAACCGGAAAGATTCAGTGGGAGGAAAGCTCTTGGAAATCAGTAATGTTGCAAAAGACCTAAGGAGCACAGCGGAGAGTAAATTAGATGTGTTATTTGCAATGTGGTTTGGCAAAAAGGGTAGCAGTGGGCTTTCTGGGCTGCAGAGGCCACACTTGATAGAGCAGGAGAGATCTTAGTTCCTTTTCCTAACTGGGTATGGCATATGTCTCCAGACATCTTACTAATTCAGTGATACTGGTGACGTAAAGGGAGTTTCAGGAACTCCAGATGTATGGGATCAGAGCTAGGGACTTATGGAGAGAAATCTCCCGTTGTGGTGGACCCTTATTAACTTCTGTGGCAGACCAGGAGACCCACCAGCAGCCACTCTCCGAGGGAATGTTTGATGCTAGCACACGGGAAGAAACACCTGGATCGAGAGAAACATAAGAAAGTAAGTGACTGATGAGGGGTGTGTCGGTCACAGAGCTGTCTGTCCCCAGACTAGGAACTGGGTGGTGAAATTCAGGATGGACGAGGAATGAATTGAACAATGAGGCCAAAACCAGGGTCTAAATAGCATAGCTGGGGATTATACTGCAGGGGGCAAAAGCTGGAAGGGGCTGGAGATATTTTGCAGCACGCTGTGTGGTTGGTACTATTTTACATATGTCCTCTTCTATTTCGAGCTCTCAATTATTTGCTGGGTTCATTTAAAACTGGGGAAAGAGGGAGAAGCAGAATAACCCGGAGCACATCGTGGACTTATTGCAGGAGGCTGTTCTGTTGGTTTGGGGTTTTTGCTGTGTTTCCCTAGCCCATTCTTGGCTGAATTCTTACACTTTTGAGAGGGGATCTCATACTTGATGCAGTCCCTGATGATGATACTGAGAACCATCTGGTCTAGCAGACCAGTTTAAAGATTAATCATTTAAAAGACCACTGTGACATAGTGCCTGAAGTGGGCAAGGCTCATTGCTGGAAGGACACAGTCTTTGTGTGCGGCTAGCATTCAGCTAACAAGGTGGGGCCAACAGTATCTTTTCTGTACCATTTTAGGCTGCTGGAAAGCATCTAAGTCATGGCACTGGTCCTTTATGGCCAGGCAGTGCCCAGTTGTCTCTCTCTCCTGAGCCACAGACCTTGGAAAGCAGGGGCTGCACCTCTTCCCATGCTGACCCCAGCTCCTTCAATTCAGCCCTGGGAAAATGAACTGTGATATGTGCGCACACTTTGTCTGCCAGGGGCTTGCCCTTTCCTCGTGGATGAAGGGGCTGATGCTTGGACCCTGTGTTCTGCTGGATTGATTTATTCTAAAGTCTCTTGGGTTAGATGGAGGCTTTAATGAAGGGCTGGGTAGTTTTGATACTGCAGTGACTCCACGTGGGCTCTCATGGATGGTGTTTGGGAGGGATAAGGAATGTTTCCACCTTCAGGTGTGTAGCTAAATCCCAGGCTTTGCATATTTTGGATTTGGGACTCAGTCCTTACTTGTAGACTGATATGTTTAATAAATATTTTGCAAGTCGGGATGTGTTTTGAAACAGGACTGGACTAAGCATGTGCCAATATCCAGACACCTCTGAAGTTTGGTGCTAAGCATCCTGTATCACTGTGGGTGCTTACTTGTTTCTGTCTTCACCCTAAAAACCACCAGCACTGGGATAGAGGCTGGCAGTTGCTTAAATAAAAGCCTTATGTTACCCCCAGCTCTCTGTATGCAGCTGTGGAAACACTTTGATACGGCTTATCCTCCAGGATCCATAAGAAGAGTCATTGAGAAACAGCATTACTCCAGTGAGGGTTTTGTAAGTAGTCCTTTGTGCTTCAGAGTGTGAGATAACGTTAAGGGGAGGACACGGCGCGGTGCTGCTCACCCGCCATCCCCAGCAGCAGTAATAATGAGCGGAGGAAAGTGCTGCGGGGCTGTGCTCTGCTTCCCTCTCCTTGATGGCTCCCAATCTTAAAGGTTTCCATTTTCTTCAGGTCTTGGGGAGGGGGTTGGGGTGTGAGAGGGTACCCTGGAGGCATGGATGGAGACGCTACTTTGGTATAGAGAATGTAAAGGGACCTGGTACAATGGTACGGCTGGTGCTGGGGCTTTGCACGGTTGGAGGGGTGATGCTGAGAAGGAGATGGGGAGTTTGTTGAGACCTTAGAAGATAGTAGGAGGAATTGGCAGTGGGCTTAAACCAGGGTATTTCTGCAGGTGATAGAGGATCTTTACCCATTTGTAGCAGCTGGGACTTGTCTTGTTTTTCTGCTGTATGCCTGGAGCCATGTGTGGGGCAGTGAGCACAGAACTGATGGGCTTGGCTTGTGTTTAAACCCCTTTAATAGTGTTCTTGGATTGCCCAAGTTTTGTGCTTGGGAGAAGCTGAGGAGCTTCATTCTTAACCAGGTTTGAAAAAAACAGACCAGGTGTTTCAAACAGCTGAAATGCTTTAAAAGCTTCTTCTTCAGTATCTTAATTCTCAAAGAGAGGTATGTCCAGTGTGTGCCTACAGTGTGCCTATGTGCACGTGCAGCTTGTGGTGGATGTAACTCAAGCCTCATCAAAATGATTTAATGATTTAAGGAAACTTAGACAAATGCAGACTTTGGTAAGAAGAGGACACGTTTCACTTTTGGTGGTGCCTGAAGCAAAGCAGCTGTGGGTGGTGGAGCTGGGGGAGGATTGCTACTGGGCCAAAGAGGCTGCGAGTAGGAAGGACTGTGAGTAGAAGGGGATATTCAAGGCATATTTGTAGATGCAAGAGGTGTTACATTATGATTATTTTTTTTTTTAAATCCCCCAAACCTCTTGAATTCAGTGGGACCAGCATATAGAGCAAACCTGAACCACCTTGGTGTGGTGATCCCACAGCAAGCAGATTGCCTGGTCTGAGTGTTTGAAAACAGGGCACAGCTTGCCTCACTAGCCTTTGCCATCATGGCAAAGCTTTCTCAGTTCAGCATACCCCTGGACCTTTTCATTTTGTGGGGGCTGTAATGAGTCCTGAATGGTTGTTTTTCTCCCTCTTGCGTTCAGGCTCTTAGTGGTGCAGCACAGCTGGGGCCTGAAGGCGAATACGGTTCAGTACCGGTCACTTTGCCAGCACTGGCGGGAGGAAGAAAGTGTTTGAATTTGGGTCAGTCACTCACCGGTGCTCCTCTGGGAGGCTCTGGTTTCTTGTTCATACCAGAATGGGATCGCCCGGTTATGTTCAGAAAGGCTTGTGAAACGTGCAGGAGCTCTTGTTACCTGCTCTGGCCATGGAAAATTAACTCTGTGCATGCAGTTTGCTCTGGGGAACTTCGCAGTCTTTTGCTCTTAATTCACAGTATTTTCTCTAGCTTCTCCCTCTAGTCCTTTTCCCATAAAACTAAGTAAAAGGCAGAAAGAATGCAGGCCGTGGAGAGGAGAAAGCAGTTTGAAAAGGGCTGATCCATCAGCAAGGGGCATAGACCTGGTTGTGAAGCCATCTGTCCCACCAAGAGCAGGGATGGAATGTAACCAAGCCAGGATGGGCAGTGCAGGCAAATGCCTGCCTGTGCTGCTGCTGCCTGCTGCTGTTGGGTGCTTCGTTCCTCTGCAGTGAGAGTGAGCACACACCTTCAGCCTTGAAAGGGGAGTTGAAGCCATCCTAGTCCCAGCATGAGCAGCACCTCCAGCCTACAGTGGGGCTGCCTGCACCCTACCCCTGCACCTGCCTATGTCCTCATCCACCCGAGGACTGTTTCTCCTTGCCCCCAACATGCAGGGCATCACATCCCCATCATATTCCTGCAGGGTCCAGAAAGCTCTGTGCTGTGGCTGTTACACAGAGAGGGAAAGAGACCTTGCCACCCTACTTGGGCAAAGCATCAGCACTGGCCTCCCCTGTCTGCTGCTCAGCCCTCCCCCCCCCCGCCCCCTGCCTCCTTCCTGCCATCGGAAGGAGGGAAAGAAAAGGAGGAACAACCATATGAAAAAAATGTTAATTTATTAATCACGGAATATATAGCAGTTCATCTGAAATGCTGTTGCTATGCCAACACCCTGGGAGTTTATTTTCTTAATCCAGGAGCGAAGCGTTTGGTCCCCTGCTCTCCTGCTGAGCTATTTGAATATGTTGCTGCTGCCGCCGTATCTGTTTAAAAGGGGGAAGGAGGGAAAAAGGGAAGAAAAAAAAAAAAAAAAAAAGTAGGCTAAACCACCAAAGCAGTCAGATGCAAAGCAGTAAGAAGCCTTTCTCAGTACGACTTAGTAAAAATGACACAAATTAATATACTCTACTTAAACCAGACCAAGATTAATGCTTCTCTTTCAGAGCAGCTTAGTCCAACTGTCACTCGACAAGCGTTCGTCGGACAAAATCAACACTAATCAACATTTATTCCTCTCTTGCCCTTGGGTCTGAGGAGCGTAGAGCGGGCTGCGCCATTCTCCGGCTCGTCTCGCCACGCTTTTCACCCTCCATCCAGCTTCGCCATATATCACCCTTCCTCTCTGTGCTTCTGCTTGTACGGATCCACACGCTCAGCTATCAGGCTACATTAGAGGCATGATAGATTTTCTGTTTTAATTTACATCTATTATATTACAACATAACAGATCTTGATACAGTGGATACCAGTGTCTCCTATAGCCAGGCTCTTGGGGAAGATTTCTGCATTAACTTATTAAAGCTGGTTGGAAGGTGGCTTTGAATAGACTCTCCTCACCTCAGAGTGCTGAGTGAAGGTGTCATGGTGCACCTCACTAGGGGAAGCCTGTGGCTGCCTTGGCTGGCTTGCTGCAGAGCTCGGAGGCGATGGCTTCAGAGGAGATGGGCTGTTGAGCACCACCTGCCGCTGTGGCTGTGGTTGGACACCAGGTTTCTTTAACTGAAGCCTGGAGAAGACCTTGCCCTGCCTTGTGGTGCTGCCCTAGACCCCATAATGGGGTGGAGGGGAGAAGTTTTAAAACCTGCTGTAGATGTTGGGAGGACAAGGTCCTAGCATACTTGTAGGGCATCTTCCCATTTCTTTTGCAGGGATGCTGAAGCCGTGGGTGTCTGGCGTGTGAAGTGTAGCAGGGTTTTGCTAAGATTCACAGTTCATTTCTGTTGGCCAGGGCACTGGTTCCTGCTGTACCTTCACATAGGATAGGTCTGATCTAAGGTCTGCCTGGCAGATTGCTCAAAATCTTGGTGGGGCTGCTCCCTGTCTGACTTTCCCTTTGAGCATTAGATGTGGCTTGTCTGATTGTCCAAAGGGTCTATAGGGAACAGAAAAAGGTAGAACAGTGGAAGAAACTGGAACGTGTTGTGTTTGTTTCCTGTCCGATGAGCAGAAAAACAATGAAGGTCATGATGCTGCTGCGCCCAGTTCGGTGTAGTTTGAAGAGCTTTTCCTGCCCTTGCAACCTTGGGTTATTAAAATGGTAGGGGGATCTCTCCTTCAGCTTCCATTTTTTTCACTTTGTGTTCAGTGCTTTTTTTCCTGATTTACCTGGCAGAGATCTCACTTGGGGTTTGGGTGATCTAGATTTGACTGTTTTCCAGTGACACAGACAGCTGTGTAAGCTTGGACAAGACTGTCTTACAGGTTGGAGTGTATGGGAGCTAGGCTTTTGGGCAGACTAAAATCAAGATGGTTCTTGCTCTCCTTAGTCCAAAGAGGACAGCAAATGTACCTTTGCTTTGCAGGCTGAAGGGGTAAATGTAATACCAAAAGGCAGCTGAGAAGTAGTAACAAATGCAGCGTTGAAGCAACCTCTTCTTCAGGTTGTGTGCACGAGTGTAAATACATCTGGAGAGGTGGTAGACTCACCTTTGTGATGGGTGTCTGTGGACAGGTTAGAAGAATACCCATCAAGGATGCTCTTGTTCCAGTGCTGGAGAAGGGGTCAGTTTGTATGTTGGCCCATGCTTCATGCTGCTGATTAGGGATGTGAGAGGCCAGTCCCTGGTGTTGGGTCTCCCAGTACAAGGCTGGTGTTGATGTGGTTAGCATCCCTCTGCTCCTGCAGATTGTGGCTAAGGCTGAGGTTACCCTATATTTGGATGGTGTTAGGAGTAGCCCTAAGTCTAGTGATTGCTCTCGTGGGTTCCTTGCCCCTGGGGGTCCAAAACATCATAATCCTAATTGCTGTTGCTAAGCTTGTCTCCATAGGATGCTTTGTATGATGGATCAGTGGTCCCAGGGATGGGATCCAGTTAGAAACTTGCAGTCAGTCTCTCGGGTCAAAGCACAGCTTGGTGATTTTCCTGGCAATCCCCTGGCCCTTTTCTGCCATAGGTGCTTTTTGCTCATGCTGCTAAATCTCAGTT
This sequence comes from Megaceryle maxima, assembly GCA_024605025.1. NCBI lineage: Eukaryota > Metazoa > Chordata > Aves > Coraciiformes > Cerylidae > Megaceryle > Megaceryle maxima. The sequence continues at coordinate 10,846 of JANHGN010024482.1, forward strand.
GGAAAGTTGTAATTTCTCCGTTCTTCCTGGAAACACTTTGGTGTGTGGAAGCTGTGACACAGAGACTTTCACTGCCCTTTTCTGTCGTCGTGGCCTCCATCGCATTGCGCAGAAGCTGACGGCTGGCAGAGTACTCGAGCGTGCTTCTTCCCAGCACGGGTGGACTGAATGAAGGCTGGGCTTGGGAAGCTGGTGGGATATTTCTCTGCCTTTCTCTCTCTCTGCTGGTGTGAATGAAGATTTGATTAATGCAGGCACTTTAGCACAAGTGCCATTTTCCAGGCTGTAGCTCTTGGCACGGGGAGCGCTGCCGGACTGGAGCAGAGGAGATCTGCAGGCAGCGTCTGCGTGCTGGGCACTTTACGGCGTGCCGGGAGGGGAGCGCCCGCTTCCCTCCCCGCTCCTCCTTGCTCAGCAGTAAAGTAAATGATGCTTGGTATAACTTTGCACTTACAGGACTGCAACTCGATTTAAAACCAACCCCAAACTCCAGGAACAGGAGGGGCTCTGTAGCAAGCTTGTCTCTGCAAACCCACCTCGTTAATTTTAATGGTGGGAGAAATTTTTCAGCCCGGGAAAGAGGCGAGGCAGAGATGCTGAAGTTGGAGTGCCAGCAGCCCTTGGAGATGGGAGGACAGCAGTAGGTCCCAGCTCGTGGGAGACTGGCCAGGGATGCTGGGGAGTCCTGGCCCTTTTGATGACTCGTAAATTAGATGGACTCCCATTCCAGCTCAGAACAATGGTCTTGAGCAAAGGCGCTGGGGACCATGAGGCTGGGTGGGGACTGCTCACTCCAAGGCTGCTCTGGGCTGCAGGGCTTTGCCAGCTCCTTGGGGAGGTTTTTTGGAAAGAAGATAACATGAGTAGGAATTAATACTGTTTGTAAAGCACTTGGAAGATGGGAAGAGCTATAGAAGCTCTGTAATTAATAGAGGCTGGCTAATTTAATGTTCTGCCTGGACATCATTGCAGCTGATATATATGTGAGGAAAAGCACCTCCATTAGCACTAGGGAAAATAGTTCCCCCTCCAGTGCTGGGGCTAAAGCAACCAGATTTATTTCTCTTAATTGTCTCCAGGAACCAAAGTCTACATGTCCCTGAGTCTTAGAAGTGGCTGTGCTTGTGAGACAGCAAAGCTTTGCAGAGCGTCCTTGCTTTTGACAGATACCCAGCTGCCCTGTGTTTGAGTTGCTGCCATCTCTGTGGTAGAGAACAGCTTGGGTCAGGGCTGGCGGAGAAGTTTTGGGCAAGTATGATCTGTGAGCTCTTAATGAAAGCTGCACAGGTCTGGAAGAAACTGGTTGCTACTTGGAGGAGGGGGCAAATTTGCAATGGAGATGGCTCTGTACTGGGCCAGGATGGCTGTGGGAGTGAGTGCTTTGTTCAGGTCCTGGAAGCTGAGGAAGAAGGCATCTCCTTGGTGGCAGCGTATGAAGTAGCAACTAAGAGATGATATTCCTGCTCCCCAAGGTGGGAAAACCAAGGAGATTCAGAGGCAACCAGTGTGAAATGGGTAAAAGGGAACCAGTCCTGTCTGCCAGGGATGGATTGGAATCCTCACAAAACTAAAGATTCAGGTGCCGAACATTTTCCAACCTGGCCAGCTCTGGGCTGTTGTGAACGTTTGGTGCTGCAGTGCTGTTTCCAAGAGCTGTGCTTTTTTTAATGACATATTTATACTGCAGAAAGTCTTGCTTTTGTTTCGTTTGAGGATCTAGCGTAAGCTGCATGTGTTTAATCCGTGCTCTCATTTACCTCACTGTGCTGGGGATAGGGGAAGGAGATGTCTACCTTTTGCTTTTCTTTTTACTGCTGTAAAGCCTTTCTTTAGTTTTCTGGTAACGTGTCTCTGTAGCCATGAGTCAAGACTGCTGGTCAGCACAGCCCTCCTGGCCTCTTCTTCCCGGGAGGGAACTGGGACTGGGCTCCAGAATCCATATATAGTTCTTGGAGAGGTTTTCTGAGATGCTGGCTGGTTTCTGTCCAGCTTTGGATGTGCTCAACTCACTGGGAAGCTAGGTTATTCCTTGAGCCTGAATATGGTGTTGGGCCCTGCCCAAGTCTGAAGGCATTGGCCTTATATGCATAGGAATAGGCAGTTTCTATATAAATGTTTTTATAAGGGCTATAAACTGTGGTGCTTTGGAGTGCGAGCCAACTGCTGCATGCTGAGCTCAGAGGAAACTTCCCTGTGAGCATCTAATCCCAAGCTCTTCTCCACCAGGCTTGTTGTGCTGGTATCTGTGAGCTTGAGAGCTGCTGGCACTGGGAAGGGGCTGGATGACAGGAGCGGGCAAGGGATGGGGGGAGCCAGGACAAGGCTTCCTCTTCTCCTGCCAGCACCTTGGGTGCTGATGGTGTGAGGAAGGGGCTGCAATGTGAAACCAGCTGCCTCTCCCTGAAGGTTTGTGGGTGCCTGTGTGGGTGCACCTACCCATGCCCCCCCCCCCCCCAAAGGTGTCAGCTTTCCCCAGCAGCCAGGGTGACTTTGGAGGCAGCAGATAGTGCAGTAGGACTCGCTAAGTGACCTTCTCTCAGGTCACTGCCTGCCAGGGTCAGTTGGCTGCTCAGCTGCATATCAGGGATGTTTTTCCCTGCTGGTGAAAGAGCAAAGGAAAGATCCCACTGGAGGAGGAGGTGAGGGCTGGCATCCCCTCTAGGCTGGCTGTGCCTGGAGCTGGTCCAGGGGAGGTGCAGGAGGAGCCGAGGTGGATGGGAGAGGGAAAGGAGGCAGCTGCACAGCAATTGGGTTGGTCAGTGCTGCATTTCATGAGCCTGAGCTGGCTCCCCAGAGTTGCCTGTGCCTCTGTTTCCCCAACTGTAAAGCCAATGATCTTGCAAGCCATCTTACCCTTTGGGGTTTTTGTGTTTCAAAGCACCATTGAGCTTTGGTTGGAACGTGCTGAGGGAGCCTATGCAGCATGTAAGCAGCAAGTGATGGGCTAGATAGAAAGCCTAGTTGCCAAGACTGACTTTTTCAGGATGGGGCTGCAAAGCCACGGCTGGAGCAGGTCTCCCTGCAGGAGGCAGTCTGACCCATCTGTGTTTAATGGGGACCACACAACACGTCAGCTGGCACCAGGCCCAGAGATATTCTTGTAACTTAATAGCGCCCTGCAGAGGCAAACAGTGCTGTAAAGGGGGTGGAGATTTTTTTAAAAGGTATTTAGGAGCCCAGAGCTACAGAGGAGGGGTCCTGTGGACTGTTTGAAAGCTGCATGCTGCCCACCTTGGTCGTCTGTCCTTATATATTCCTAAGCCAACTGGGATCATGTTCCTTCAGTGAGTGCCTGGCTCAAGGCTGTGGGGATAACAGACGCCTTGCCTCCAGGTATGGGGTGACTCAGCGCCAAAAAGTCTATGAAATCTGGGTTAAAGTGACTTGGGAGCCTGTGATCAAGGGTTTCCAGCAGCATGGACACTCCCAGTCACAACAGTTCCTTGTCTGATGATTTTGTCCCAAGACCCTGCACAAGTATTCTCTGTAGCAAGTGTATATTGTCTGATCTTGGAAAAATGGGGTGATTCAAGGTGGTCCATCAGAGATGGTGCTGAAGTCCACATATTTCTCCATGTTTTGGTAAAACAGAGTGGGGGGACAAGCCTTCCTTGGCAGAGAGGGTCTGTGGAAGGGGGTTGGTATTGCTCCTAAGTGTGCTTGGAGTTTTCAGGAGGACCTCGCTCTGCCCAGTGGCCCAGCGCAGCTGGTGTGGGCCATGTCTCCTGAGTCTGGAGGGGACGGCCTCTCTTGGGAGGAGCTGGAAGGAGATGTGCCCAGCCTGCCAGGTGGGGACATGGGGAGTACTGGGACTGGGAGCCACAGGGACATCCATCAACCTGCCCAGCTGGCTGCTGGAGAGGTGTCAGAAGGCAACAGCTTTCTGTCGCTGCTGACCTGGCCTGGGGTTGAACTTCTGACCTGGAGATGAAAGCCTTTCCCCTCCCTCCACAGCTCCAGTGCCCTTTTCCTCAAATTGCCCAGGCTTTCTCGCCCATATCCAGCCAGACTCACAATGGAGAAATGTAATTCATTGTGCTGCTGCCCTTCTGCAACCCATTCCCCATGGTACCTTCACCATGAGGCCATCTGGCTCCACCAAAAGTCTACCTGACTCCTGCTTTCCTTCCTTGTCCTCTGCTTGCCATGGCTTTAGCTCTCAGCCCACAGAAATGTACCAGCAGATGCCACATGCCAAATGAAAGGAGGAGGGCTGGTAGTCCTTTGGCTTTAGCAGGAGCTGTGGAGACTCCTGATGCATTCATTGCTATTCATAGCTGTGCTTTCACTGGCTCTGCTGCAGAGGCAACTTCATGAAATCCATGTGGATTTGGGGTTTTATTGGGTGCCCAGAGCCTACAGAGCTGGAGTGGCCTAATCATGGAGATGAGAGAGATCTCCCCGTGCTTCTGCTCCCTCTCTGCCCAGCAGAAGGGAAAGCTGAGCTGGAGAAGGAGGAACAGGGTCCGTGCAAATGCACGTTACATCTGCCGCCAAGTTTGTGATTGGAAACGGAGCAACAAAGGGAGGTGGTACAGCATGAGGATGGTTTAACCTTGATAAAACAGTGATTTCACCAAGGATGATGTTCTCCCATCTATCTTCATCCATCAAGGCGCCGCTGAAATATGCTGATGAAGCCTGTGGCTAGGAGTACAGTGGAGTTAAATGGGGCGTTGCAAACGCTCTCTGTACCCCTGTGACAAGGTGGCGTTACTTACTGTCCAAATTTAGTACAGGGAACAGCACAAACTGCTGCCTTTTGCTCTGTGGGCTGGAGCAGGATGCAGCCAGGGCTGCGTCCCCTCTGTGGAGAGACGGAGATGGCAGTGGCATCTCAGTGCATCACTTAATTTGCTCCTTTGCTTGAGCACCGCTGAAAGTCATGAGTGCAGGAGCAGTAAACGAGTTCAACTTCACTATACAAATACCTCCCACTCCCGAGCAGAGGGAGAAATTCAGTCAAAGGGTGGCAGGTTTGCAGGTAAGGCGATGGTCCCTTGACTTTGGTTGAACATCAGCTGGTGGGTCTGGTCTGCGGAGGAGTCAGGAAATCCCAGGGCTTTGCTGTTGGTTTGGCTACCGCGTGTTTTGCCAGCGTGTGCTGTGTCGGAGAGGCAGCAATTAAGTTTTATTTATATGGGGTTTCCCAGCTTGCAGGGTGGGAGGTGACGGTACGTGGGTGTGAGCGCTGCGTGTGAACTTCTCCTCAAGCTTGGGGATTAGCAGCACGGGCCAAGTGCCACAGTCTTTTTTGGTCAGGTATTTGAAGGCGGTTTACTGGCTGCGTGCGAGTGTAAATGTCGATAGGTCAGTGGTAAACCGAGCCCTGTAACACAAGCTGCTGTTGTACCCAGTTCTTCTGGGACTGGTTGCATTCTGCTGGTGCTATGTCATTGCATGGTGTCGTCATGTCTGAGCTGGGCTGTGCCAATGCCAGGGTGAGCTGGGATCTTCTCAGCTTGGGAATGAGCTGGGAGGGAGTCACTCCCTTCCTGCCACCCCACGAGAGCTGCAGGGAAATAGAAGAGTGGGTGCTGCTGGTGGCATGGGCCCATCCTGACACTGAGGGGAACTGGGAGTTGAGAGTCCTGTCTGAGTGCAGGCAGCTCATCTACCAACTCTTCTTCTTGCAACTGAATTTATCTTCCCGGGTTGTCCTTCCAAGAGCTGACAAGATGAAAGTGTTACCTCCAGGCCTCTTCCAGACTTGTGCTTGCAGCAAGGTAAACCTTTCTGCAAAGCTTCTGCAGTCTGCAGGGCTCTGACACAGCTCCAGACTCTACTCCATAAGTAGCCCAGATGGGTGGATGCCTCCTTATGGACAAGATGTATGGTGAACACTGGATAGCTTGCTCTGGACCCATAGAGGATAGCTGTTGAAGGACATGTTCATCCAGTGCAGTGTAAGGCCAGCATAACCTGCTATGAGGACAGAAAGCCTGATCAGAGACTGCCACCCACTTTCAGGGACCACAGCACTGCAGTTTCATGCCTTCAGAGCACACTCCATCTTTGGTCTTCTGGACAGCTTGATGCCCCTGCTCCGTGCCAACCCTGGACCACTCTTTGGGCTCTCAGTTGTCACTTAAGATGCCAATCAACTACATTGAGACCATCCTCAGCTCAACTATCTCCAAGTGTAGGCAACAACATAGACAGAGCACAAATGTTCAGTCTGCACATCTCTGTCCCACCAGCAAATTCACTGCTTATTGGTAGCTCAGACTTTGCAGTGGCCTCCCTCCTCCTCAGACACCCTGTGGGACACCTCGCAAGCTGGGGGTTGGAGTGGTGGGCTGGTGCAGGGCATAAGCTGGGTGGTTTATATCCAGGCTGTTTCTTCCCCCTCACCTCCCTTAGCCTCTTGTGTTCCCATTCTCCCGTTGCTACTTCCACTCATGAATTCGGGAGCATTTGGGGAGGGGGGAGTTGACAAAAGAAATGAATTATGCATAAGGAATTAATTTCCTTGATGAATAGGGACTTACAAACTCAATTGCCATTCGCTTTCAAGGGATGCTTAGGGAAGCAGGGGGAGGGAATAAAAGCAGAGGATGGGGTGGAGGGTGAGTGACTGAGCTTGGAAGAGTTCCTGGCCTTTGAGTGGACTTTGTGAAAAGTCCCTGGGTCATTTGTACCATATGATGGGTCCCATATTTCCATCAACGTGTGGGGTTCTTTGCTGGGGTGAAAATCAGGGTGGTGAAGATGGAGCAAATCTAGCAGTGCGTCTGGCAGTGAGTGCCATCCTTTGCTCAGAACAGGAGGACAACAGGGACAGATGAGGACTCAGCTAATATAGTTGGTGGGGAAACTGAGGCAAGCGTGTATGTGTGACCTGTTCAGATCAGGTACAGGCCAGGGTCTGATACAGGAGTGGTGCTCAAGGGTCTTGTGCTCTAAAAGTTGCCTTTTTCCCTTGTGTGCCCTTCCCTCCTTCATGCCATTGTGTCCTGGGAGCAGAGCCAACAACTGGGAGCACTAAAAGCACTGGAGTGAAGATGCTGTGAAAGAGCCTTCTGGAAACTTTGCCTAGCCAGAAAAACTTGCCCCCAAACCAAAGCAGAAAATTCAGATTCCTGATGGGAAGAGAGCATCTGTCAACCCAAGTGATCTGCCTGGCATCAAGCAGATGAGCTCTTGTGCTGCGTGTTAGTGCATGTGCAAAGAAGTTCTCTTCCCTTAGTAGAGGGATGGGGCAAGTCAGTGTTTTGGAGAAAAGGAAGAAGTCTGCTTGTGATGCCAGTCCCTTTTGGTTTGGGAAGTATTTCACCCTGGAAAGTATCAGAGCTATTGAAGGAAAGTTTGTCCTGGCTGTTGGCACTGGCTGATGAATTAGAGAAGCGATGGGTGGAGAGAAGCATGAAGGGAGCCATGCTGGGCCCTGAGCTCAGTCTGACATTGGGCAGAATTAATGCTGGGCAGGTCAGTTCAGTGGCCCTGTTTTCCCTGAGGTCTGGTTTCTCAAAGCCTGCATGGCTCTTCTTGATTCACTGCTGCTCCGACCCTCCTGTCACCTGTGCAGTTTGGAGCAGTCCTGTGATAACGAAGAGCCTCATCCACCTCAAAAGTACCTTCAGGAGAGGGGACTAGGAGCTGGGCAGGGAGGGTGCTGGAAGCGGTGCTTGGAGATGGAGGAGAGGCTGTGCCATTCCAGGGGCTGAGCTGGGCAGTCAGGCTCTAGCTCCTTGCTGGTGGATCCTGCAACTATCCTCTCATGTTTTAGGTATAGCATCACCTGCTGGTCCTGCAGGTCCAGCTCCTGCAAGGGAAGTCCCTGTAGCCCAGCATTAAAACTGGTGAGCTGGTTTAGATAGATGGTTTTCTCCTGGAGCCTTTTGCCCTTTGCAACTTGCATATCGCCCTTTAAACATTGCGCTCTCAAGGACTGACGTACCTGGGCACTCATGGACTTGGGATGAAGGTTTGCAAGTGAGCTAAGTCAGGTGTTGCTCGCTGCCTGCATATTCCAGAATCAGGGACTACAGTGAGTGTTGGCAGAAGCTGTGCCGAGTTCTTGTAGCACTGTGGCACGCCAAGAGCACCGTCTGTGCCTGCAGATCAGCCTCCTTGCACACCAGAGCTCGGTCCTCTCCAGCTAGTTCACCAGTGTGATGAGCGTGGGGGATTTCTGCAGTACTTGTCTCACCGTGTTCCCCCCTTCCCTCTGCAGTGTGGGGGAGGGAGAGGTGTACCCCAGTCAAAGACAACATCCCCCAGACCCCTGCCCTGGGAGCAGCTGCACAGAGTTCAGGGTCACACTGGCCGGCTGGAAGGAGGTGGCACACACATTCCCCCTTCTGTGGAAGGGGACCGAAGGAGTGTGAATGCCCGGGAAAGGATGATTTAATCGCAGGAAGGGTGGTTTAGTCAGGGCAAGGGTGATTTAATCACCGCTTTTCTTTCCTGTCCCCTTCTTGGTCACCCTCCCCCTTTCCAGACAGAGGGGATCCACGGGCAGGGGGCTTTGGAAGCTGTCGCTTTGCATTGCGTGGCTGGGGAAAGGTCTCTACCTGCCTTATTTTGTCCCTTTTGCTGTCAGGGCTGACAGTGCTCATGTTTATTTCATCCGGCGTGGCGGCTGTCTCGTTTCCCTATCCTCCGATGTCATTAGCGCGCCGAGAGCAGGCCCTGCAGTGCTCAGCCTAATGAATTCCGCTGTGGCTCTTCTCTCCCCACCTCGTTACCAAAGCTCAAGGTGTCAAATTAAACCCGGCCGGGGAAAGGAGAGAGAGAACAAGGCACAAAAGGAGGAGGAGAGGGGGAGTGTGTTGTAGGGGTTCCTTTGGTTACAGGGTTTCCCCTTTTTCCAGCTCTTCTTCCTTTTAAGCTGTTTCCTTTGCAGCTGTGGTTTCTCTGAGGCTGGATGTGTTGTCACACTGGAGGTGGTGACTTTGTCTGTGTCCCTGGGTCCTCTTCTGTTGGGATGGGAAGAGGGATATCCTCTTTTTGTCTCTGCTGCAGAGCACATCTTGACATCCTCTGCCCCCGCTTGGTCTTGTCCATGCTGTGTGGCCATGTGGGAGACAGTGGTGGGTGTGAAAGTGCCATTTTAAAACTGAGGTGGCCATTTCTGAGCTAGTCCACCTCCTGGGTTGTGCTGTCAGGTTGGGATGAATTTTGCAAGTGGTTTTAAATTCAGGCTGCTGTCCCCTATCTCTGTGAGCTGGTGAACTAGGCATGAGCTGCTACCCGTTCTGAGAGCTGGGCCACCAAAAACCACATGGTCCCCTGCTGACTGCAAGGCCATGCTCCTCTGGGCCATGTTTTGCTTTTCTTCAACATTTCTCACCTTTGGTTTCTGCAGCCCCTGACACAGGAGGCTTGGAGGTCCCCTCTTCTGTGGATCCAGGAAGTCCAGCCCTTGGAGGTGTCCAGACCATGTCAGAACACCCAGAGTGATGGCAGCCTGACCCCAGCACCTCCCCTGCCCCATCTGGCTTGGCTGTCATTGATTTAAAATAGTTTTGTAGTATAATTATCTCCTCGTGGATGGGAATTTTCATTACATTGGCTGCTTTGGCTGTGGTGAGCATATTAATGTGGGATTAGTGCCATGGCAGAGCATGCGTCAGCTGGGGGAGGAACACGACAGCCTCCTTGACTGGTGAGTGTTCCTGAAGTGCCCCAGATGTGGGGTGACTGGAGTCTGTGGCAGGCCCCCAAGAGCTGCCCAGTATCTGCTGGGGACAAGAGCAGAGCAGGAGCTAAGGGGGCTGGGGTTCAGCTTTTCTAGGACATTGGGAAGCTGGGGCTGTTTTGCACACGAGGTTTGGTACCTTGGGGCTGCTGGTGGGTGCTGCTGGGAGGATTTAGCTTTTAGAGTATCAGCCTGGTTGACAAAGTGGCCCTGGAGTCCCGTCGTAACCTTCTGTCCTGCAGCTCTTACTGGCCGTGAAGCTGTAGTGGTCTGTGGCATTGGTTTTTCTTTTGCCTTGATTACCAGGAAGGAGACACATGGTGAGAAGCGGGGACAGGCACCTGTCCTTCAACATGGGACAGAGCAGTGTCACTGCCTGCCTGGAAAACTTGGTCCTTCAGCCTGAAAAGCAGAGCAGGGACCCCAGACCTGTTCCAACACCCACACTAGCAAATTTTGGGGGAAAGGAAGAAGATACAGAGTGGGGAGAAGCCAGATGTGGCTGTTCCCTCCTCCTTGCTGGAGGAGCAAGTGCAGGATGTGGGGCTGTTCAAGTGGATCTGCTCAGGCTGTGGACCCGTGGCCTGGAGCTGTGGCTTGTGATGATGGCTTTTAACCCTGTGCGGGCGGCTGGGACGCAGCTGGGTGCGCTGGGAGGTGAGGAGCAATTTCACGTGCAATTGGAACTGCAAAGGGAGAGCAGAGGGAGGCGTGATTTAATCACCTCGGCTGGCCCTGGGCCAAGACCACCAAGGTTCAAACACCTCTCATTGCAAGAGATGTCAGGGGAGTATTAATTGGTGTAATTCATCAACCGTTTGGCGCCTCGTGGTTTGTTGTCCACACAGTGCCTTGGGCTGGGGGGGTATTTTGGGGAGCTTTGAGGCTTTTCTGGAAAGCAGGTGAAAGCCACTGGCCTGGGTGGCTCCCGAGGCCATGGTGTAGTGCCTAGGGGTCAGTGGAAGGGTCTCCAAAACTGCCTGCCTGAAGGTGAGGAATGCAGTCCTGACGGGTTTTCTCTGCAGATGCTGGAGCATCAGCCACATCCTCAGTAGGTTGGCACAGGGATTGAAGGGGTGTTTCAAGCCCAGCCCAAATGCCCCCCTTGCCTGAGCCCGCTTACTTCTCGAGAAGGACTTGGGACCAAAGATGCTGTGGAGGCAGGACACATCTTTCTGTTAGCACCTGGCTTGCCAGCTGCCGTATTCTGCATGGGCCTTGCTGAGCTCTCTGGGCCAGTATGGCATTGATGATCTGAAGAGGAGTTAAGTTATGTGAAAACTTGCTGAAGGGGCAGTCTGCAATAAAGCAGAAATGTTTTCCCTGCCCTGTCCTGAAGAAAGCCAAGGGAAAAGAAGAGCAAGCATCCCCTCTGATACGCATCTGGGGTTAAAGGCTCAGCCCCCTAGAAGAATGAACACCTCGCTGTGCAGCAAAAAGGAGTGAGTGTGGCCTAAAATGGACTCTGTGTACAGAGTATCAACCTGGTATGTGGAGATACTGCTGCTCTTCCCGACCACAGGAGGCATCAAAATGCAGCCGAGTCATATTTATTTGAGCGATTCATATCGTGTCCTCTCAGTTGGCTGGCAAATAGTGTGACTGTCTCCTCCTCCTCTGAAGAACTGGGAAATAGAAGGCTTATGTGACCTCAACAGCCTCATTTGTTGGGAAAGCATGATGGTATCGCTTAGCAAGTACCTGTGTGATGTGGGTATCTCTGGGAGTTTTGGGGTAGCTATGCCAGGCCAGGCTGAAGGTGCACCCAGCCATGCTGCCCTCATTGCCAAAAGCCTTGTGGCAGTTGCCAGTGGAATGAGCAGAGGGACAAGTCAGAAGTGCCCTTCACAAACCCCATCAGCGAGCAGCAATAGACCCAGTGATACTCAGCACAAGTTTCCTCATCCAGCTGGGTGGCTTTTATTCTGCTCTGTGTGTAAAGCTTCTTGTGTGGCCGGGGACAGGTCTCCCTGCACTGTGCCTTGGTTTCCTCACCTGGGCAGAGAGGTTGATATGCATTTGCTCCCACTCTGAAGTGCGGTGGAGACAAGTTCATTCAAGCACTTTGAAATCCTTTGATGAAAAGCACTGGAGAAGGACAGAGGCTTATTAATTGTTGTTGAGAAATATCTGTCAGTTCCATGTGAGGAGCTGCTGGCTGAATTTGTGCTGTCTGCTCTGTCTAGAAGGCAGTGACAGTGCTGAGACAATGAGAGTGGGCCTGTCATTCTCGTGGAAATCAGTCCTGCAGGCTGAGAAACTTCCAGGTTTGCAGGAGCAGTATATCCAGGTTGTGAGATAAGCCTCTGAACTGGTGCATTGCTATGGGGGCCTGGCCAGCCTTTGCTTTAGGGCACCAATTGAGCCATGAATGTGTAGATAGTAATTGGTTGGTGATGGCCTTCCTGTTCTGGGAAGGAGCTGCTAGCTGTGTTCTGGGTGCTTGATGTTCCTGTTAACACCAGCCCATGAGAGACTTCAGACACTTCAGTTGGCGGTAATGGGCCATTGTCACTGTGTGTGCAAAACTGGAGGCTCCTTGGGGTGATGGATTTGAGCCTGAGTAGTACCTGGAGTCTGTTCCCTGACAAGCCTCTCCAGAGTACTAAAACCTACATTTCACTGCAGTTATGGGATGCATTCTGGGGCAGCAATTCACCTCTTGGCTGTTTTCCACTTGGTTTGATCCACATGCATCTCAGGGTCCAAAGCTCTGCTGGACAGGCAGTTGGAGTGGGAGTTGCAGGTGCAGAGCTTGCTGGGCTCTGGTGTCAGTGTTTGTGATGCTGCCCAAAGAGCCTGTGTCCCTTATGACTTGGGGAAGGAGGCACAGAGCCATGGAGAATGAAATTACTGGGCAACAGAGAGAGTGTGAAAGCTTTCTGCCCTCAAGCCCACTCATTGTCACCTTTGTGCTTTCACCCTGTTGAAAGGCTGTAGCACTGGATTGTCTCATAGGGTCTGACCCTTCTAATGGGTTGGTTTGTCTTGCTCGATTCCCAGAGTGAATATGGTGCTGGGAACTTGACTGTTTCCAGCGATAGGTCTCATAGATTTGAAGCAGGGAGATCTCCATGCTCTGAGGTTTGAGGCAGACAGGGAGAGCGGGAGTACTTGCTGGTGACAAGTCTCAGTGGGACAGCACAGTGTCCCTGGAAGTGAATGCCATGGAGAACCAACTGACCTCAAACATCATGTATGGGTCAACATCGACGCTGCAATCAGAGCCTGGACCATGACACTGGCTCTGCTGAAACGCCTCCTTCTTCCCTGGAAGCTGCAGTGCCGTCTGGCATCCCCATCCACTCGCTGCTCCAGCCAGGCTCCAGGGTGCTCTTCTGTTGTTGATCAGGAACTCCCAAGCTTGTCTCTTCATTTGGTGATTGGTGAGAGCCTTGAGAGCCATCTTCTTTCCCCAGCCCCATCCTATGCTCTTCCACCTCTGCCGTGACACTCAACATCTTTCTCGCGGATGAGTTTGGCAGTGCCAGGCCGGGCTTTCTTGCAGTGTGGCAACAACTACGGCTCCCAGCTTGTTAGACTGAAAGAATGTGCCGTTTTAATTAATGATATGTAAATATCCTTGAATGGGCCACATTTGCATATTAAGAGAGATTTGCAGAATCTGCGGAGTAATATATTTTAATTAAGGATTAATTAAAAATAATGGGAATTTCATTTCGCCTGGCAGAATCCGTTTAGATCTTCGCACACGTCTGCTCAGGAGCCCGGTCGGAGCGCGCTGCCAGTGCTGGGGTTCACAGCTGGGGCCGGCCGCCGGTGCCTCTCCTCTCCTCACTGGGTCCCAAAACCGTCGTCAGAGCTGAGTGGTGGGTCCCCTTGGCCGCACAGCCCGGCTGCGGGTTTTTGGGCTGTTTTCTGATACTCTTTATGGCAAAATAAGCAAATGGCTGTGAGACACGGAACACTAGTTGTGTTGGCAATTATGTTAATAGCATGCTATTAGGCTATGATTCTATATGAGCAATTGGGGAGAAGAAATGCCTTACTGAGAGAGAATGATACAACAGACGTCTGTCTTATTGATATAGCTCCAGAGGAGCTTTCTGCGTAATTACACTCGGCCACTTTTTGGAGGTGGCGGAGAGGCTGTGGCCATGGGATGGAGTGGAGAGTGGCCCCCAACACGTGTCTGCATCTAAGGCAGGAATGTGTCAGGATGCCTTTGTGATGCTCCCAGGAGGGATTTGGGTACCTGGCTGCAACTGGCTGAACGTCCAGGCGTCCTGTGGGTTCTATGGTGTCTTGCTCTGAATGGTTTTTCAGAAGGGATGTGTCCTGCATTGGTGGCCAGAGGGCCACTGTAGAGCTCTGAGGACCTTGGTGGAACTCCAGTACTTCACGGCTGGACTCCAGGCCTTAGTTGCTTGAACCATGGTGATGGAGAATGTCAACAGAGAGCCTTATGGCTTCTTTGGGAAAGCTGGCATGACCAGGCCATGCCAAGCAGATATACAAGTGGCTCTGGTGACACTGGCAAAGCGGGGGGTGGTGGCTCTTGGTGGGTTGAGCGACTTGGATAGATTGGATTGATGGGCCAATGTTAATGGGATGAGCTTCAACAAGGCCAAGTACCAGGTCCTGCACTTGGACCACAACAACCCCATGCATCGCTACAGGCTTGGGGAAGTGTGGCTGGAGAGCTGTCTGGAAGAAAAGGATCTGGGGGTTCTAACTGACAAGCAGCTAAATATGAGCCAGCAGTGTACCCAGGTGGCCAAGAAAGCCAACGGCATCCTGGCCTGTATTAGAAATAGTGTGACCAGCAGAAGTAGGGAGGTGATTGTCCCCCTGTACTCAGCACTTGTGAGGTGACACCTTGAGTACTGTGTCCAGTTTTGGGCACCTCAGTACAAGAGAGATATTGAGGTTCTGGAGCGAGTGCAGAGGAGGGCAATGAAGCTGGTGAAGGGCCTGGAGAATAAATCTTATTAAGAGTGACTGAAGGAGCCGGGACTGTTTAGTATGAGGAAGAGAAAGTTTATGAGAGACTTCATCACTCTCTACAACTACCTGAAAGGACACTGTAGAGAGGTTGGTGCTGGTCTCTTCTCACAGGTAGTTAGCGATAGAACAAGGGTAGTGTCTTCACACTGCAACAGGGTAGGCTTAGACTGGACATGAGGAAAAAAATTTTCACAGAAAGAGTAGGCAGACACTGGAATAGGCTGCCCAGGGAGGTGGTTGAGTCACCATCCCTGGATGTGTTAGGGGTTGTTCAGATGTGGTGTTGGGGTACATGGTGTAGGGGAGAACTTTGTAGAGCAGGGCTGATGGTTGGACTCGATGATCCCAAGGGTCTTTTCCAACCTGAATGATTCTGTGATTCTGAGATGGGTTGTGAGCAGGAGAAGGGTGATGGTGCTGGTCCTTCCATCCTTCCTGTCTTCTCCTGACACTAAGCTGGCTGCAGCATATCAAATGCAAATGGAGAAAATGCAGTTTGTGGTAAGTGTCCGCTAATAAATAACCTCCGAGTCGTCTCCCTATCAGGCAGTGACATCCTGCATTTCTCTTCCCCGCCGCACCAGCCCAAGACATTTAATGATGTGGTGCTCCTTACGGGATGTGCTGCCCATGCTAAATATCTCCAGCCTTCACAAAATGGTGGGCAAAGAGCCCAGCTCGGCTTCGGCAGTCCCGCGCCTCTCCCCCGCAGCCCTGGGCAGAAAGGTCGGCATCGGCATCATCGTGGCATCCCCCTCCCCGGCGCCGGGCTCAGACCCCTCCGCCGCACTCGCCCGCGGTCGCTGGAGGATTTCATTAACTGCACGAAGTAAAAAATAATCAATTTCAGATGTTCCCAGTGTTTGTGGTAATGGTCTCTCTAACCATTCTGATTAGCCGAGTGAAATGGAATTTTTCTTTTAAATTACAGTGCGTTGACATTAAATATAGGCAAACTTTGTGTGCGCAGGGGGGAGGGGACAGGCTTTTTGAATTCATCCCTGTCCTTCTCCCTCCCCTTCCATCACACGCCTTATCTTTCCATCACCCCCTCCCCAATCGTACCAAAATCTCCAGTGACTTCTTTCTGCTCCCCACCAGACTGACATTTATTTATTTATTTGTTTTCCCAGGCTTTGTGAAATGTTTCCTGGGGTCTCAAGCGGATGGGAGTGTGTTTTCTCCCTTCTTTATAAATCTATTTTTTAATGTTTTCCATGGTGTTTTGGGCCAGGAGCTGAGCCACCGCCAGGCTGGGCTCCTTCCCTCTGTCCTCTCGGCCCGAGCGTGCAGTTTCGCTTTGCTTTTGCCGCTCTCCCTTTTCTCTTTGCGGTTTCCTTTCGGCGTCCCGAGCAGTGCAGTCCGCAGTGAAATCGATAGTGAGAGCCATGGCCGTGCGTGTGCCTTGGGGAGCAGGCTGGGCTCCTTCCTCCTCCGACTCTCCTTCGTACCCACCTCCCCTTCCTACACCCCTCCTCTTTCCCCAGGCCAAATATTTTAGACTCCAAACAAGCCTGCAGCAGCCCTTCCATTATTACTTTTTTTTTTCCTTTTTATTTATTTTTCATGCATTTTTTTTTCCCTCCCCTACCTTCCTTTTTTTCCCCCCTCTTGCCGGCGTGTGGCAGTGGCTGCGGGCGGGTGCTGGTACGACGCAGCCGAGCCTGGGCTTTGGACTTCTCCTTTTGATAAGCTGTCATCCCCCGGCCCCATGTGGGGATTTGATCAGAGCGCTCTCTCGACCCCGTGGAAGACATTAAACACCCTCCCAGACCCTTTTCTCTGTCTCCATCTCTGAACCCTTCACTCTCCTTTAATGAGAATTTCTCCTAATTATTTCAGTGGCTGCAGCACAGGGACCGCAGTGTAGTTAGATCTTGATACCGGGACGTGACTGTTATGCTGATAAAGGCAAAAGATCAATAATTTAGGCCCTAGCGTTAATGGCAGAGCTGAGAGCTTAAGTGTCTGTATTCAGGTTTAGTCCTGAAGGTTCCTGGAGTATTAATGATTTCCAGAGGAATTCCCCCCTCCTTTCCCCTTTTCTTGTGCTGCCGTTGTTTTTTTTTCCCCCAGTCCTGTCCTTTTTAAAACCTCTCTCTCCTCATTTTTGTGTTTTATTTTGCTGTTGAGGTTTTTTTTCCCATTGTTTGCCCACTCTGCAGCCATTCTGCTTTGCTTTTGGGTTGCCCCTGAATTGCCCTTACAGAATTTATCTGGGGATGTGGTGGTGCGTTAGAAAGCAAAGGAAGGGAGGGGAGTTGGGGGGGGTGGTGTGTGGAGCATCAAAGGGAGGGGTAAAAAAATTGCCCCATTTATTTCTGTTTTGCTTTGTAGAGTGCAGGATGGGCCCCGCTCGGGGGGGTGAGCAGCATGGCTGTGTTTGGGTGATGGCTTGAGTTGGGCTGCCTTCAGCAGGATCTAGAGGTCTCCATCTGTGATGGAGGCACCACGTAGTGTGATGGTGCAGGCAGGTTATCTTTAGCCCCATACGGGGCCATGTCCCAGTCACCCACACTGTCCCCTCTGCCACCATGCCCCACAGATGTGCGTGGAGGGGGAACACCCCCCAGAGCATGAAACACTGCTGTGCTGTTCGCTCCACTTCCATATATACCTGCCAAGCCCTCAGCACAGCCTCTCTCCTCTCTGCCCTTGCAAACCCATTTTTGCTGCAGAAAGTCATGTCCCAGCCCTTCAAGGGAGCTGTTGGCAGAGGTGGGGGGACATATGTGCTGCATGTCCTGTGTGGAGGATTCTCCAGCCTCATGATCCCTAGCTACTTTCCTGCCCTTGTCCTTTGGGAGAGGTCCTGGCACCACTTCGTGCAGGGCTGAGTTTGTCCTAGGAATGCTGGGCTGATGTGGAGTGGAATGGGGGAACAGGAAGTGCATCTGCTGGAGATCCCAGTGCTCAGAGCTTCTTTCTTCCCAGCACTGTGATCCATCTGCTTTCTTGCTCACTGGGTTTCCTCCCCCAGGCCAATGCATCTGAGCCTATCTGTGGCTGTCTGGGAAGTGTTTGGAGGCCTCAGGGTGGAAAGGGTGAAGTTTTGGGAGAGGAGAGAGGGGTAGGAAATACTAACCAGTTTTCTAGTGAGTTGTAAGTACCTTCCACCTTGGGGTTGTGTGGGTTTTTGTGGTTTTTGTTTGGGTTTGGTTGGTTGGTTGGTTTTTTGGTTTGGTTTTTTTTTTTTTTTTTTTGGTTTTTTGTTTGTTTGTTTGGTTTTTGGGTTTTTTTTGGGGGTGGGTTTTTTGTTTGGTTGGTTGGTTGGGGTTTGGTTTTTTTTGTTGTTTTTTTTTGTTTGTTTGTTTTTTTTGTTTGTTTGTTTGTTTGTTTTTTGTGAGCCTGTTAGTACTTGAGGATTCGGGAAATACTGAGTTGATTTGAAAGAAGATGACAAATGATGAAGGGAAATTGGGGGATAAAGACTGTTATTTAGCCGTGAGGAGCCCTGTCTGGGAAACTCTGCTATACGCATTAGCTGGTTAATGGGAATTTTGCTAGGTTGCCTCCATCCTGATTAGGGGAAAGAGGCTGGGGGTGCATGAATATTGTGGGTTTTTGGTCCATTTGGCACCCTGGGCTGTCCTTTGCTGCAAAGGGAATGGGAAGGATTCCTTCAGATTTGCAAAGCATCTATTCCTCTGACGCTCCAGGTCTCTCCCAAGGATTGCTGCCCCTCCAGCTCAGCACTGAGCTTGCCATACCCCTGCTGCCTTCCCCCAGTCCCTGATCTGGGCAGAAATTGGCAGAGCATCCTCTGTCCCTGGCAGTGTCAAGAAGCATCTCATGTGTCCTGAGTGCCACAAATCAGACACCCTGGAGAAGTTGGAAATAGTGACTTGTGTTTTCTAAGGATGTCTTAAGTGATGGGGAAAACCTCACTGTTGAGGCTTGGTTTTTTGCTGAGGACCAGCTGCTCTGTGTTGTGTCTTCTGATACCAAATGCTGAGTCTCATCTCTTCCAAGACTCCTGGAGTTTTGAGGGGGGAAAAAAATAACCAAAAATCTGAATATCCCACAGAAGTGAGAGCTGGCAGTACTGCGAGTGCCAGTGAGCTCTTCCAGCTGCAGAGTTGTTTTCTGGTTTCTTCCCTTTCTCTTTGTTAGCAGCTGAAGGGCCGTGCTGGCATCCAGGGGACAACGGTGTGCTCCTTTGCATACCCGTGGCTTTGCTGGGCTTGGACAAGCTGGAGCTTGGTGAGCAGTCCTCCAGCTCTGTGGTCCAGCTGGCTTCTCCCAGCCCACTCACCTTGTCAGGGCTAGCCAGGGTATAAATTACTTTCAACTTCCTATAATCACTGAAGTATAGAAATAGAGCTGAGGACATGGGGGGGGGAACATCTGGGCAGTGGGAAAGTGCTTGTTGGCTTTTATGTGGTGGGGGTTGGAAGTGAACAAGCTTAAAAGCAGATTTTTTTCTAAGAAGAAAAAGGTGTTTGAATGCTGCCTTGTGCCGTGCTGTTTACAAACATGCGTGTTTATGAGAGTGTGTGTGTACACATACCTGTATATGCACACACGTACTGGCAAGTACAGCAATGCACGTGTGGGATGATGGGAATCTGAGCTGCTGGCCAGGCAGGTGAAGGCTCTGCTGTAGAGGTTCTCCAGGGACTAAAGGAGCCCCACGGTTATGTTTCTTCATGCAAGGTAAGGACCGTGTGCCCTCATCCCAAATCTTTTCTTTGATACTGAGAAAACACTGATAGAAGTGTGGCCACATGGGACCTAGGGCCAGTTCCCTGCTGTCACATATAGGTGGCCATCTCCTGTTATCCAGGCAACAAATTTGAGTACCATCTTCAAGGTCACTTCTTGCTCTTCCTGGTGAGTCTCCATTTCTTCTCCTGGGTAGGAGGTGCCACAGCCACCTGATGTTCCTGCTCGAATGTTTCCAGGTCAGGTTAAGTGTTTGCACCTGGGTGTCTGGGTGCCAAATTCGGTTGACTTCAGTAGGATCTTTCTTATCCAAGGCTGTCAGAGGCATGTGTTGGATTTGCCAGGCTTGGTTCGGAAGTTGATGTCTGGATGCTTTGGCCGTAGGCTGTGTGGGTTGAGTATTTGCAAGAGGTTATCTAAGACAGCTTTAGAGAGAAGAGGACTTTAAGGACAAATACGAGTAGCTGTAGGGTTTTTTTAGCCACCAAACTGGTGGTGAAGTAGGGAAGGATTCCCCAAAGCTCTGCTGATATTTGTTGTGGGTAGCCCTGGGGAGCAGGTATTTGTATCTGAAATGTTAATAGAGAGGCTGAATTGAATCGTGCGTGCTGTCAGGGGAGCGGTAAAAGCCATTTACAAAAGAAGCCAAGAGAAGATCAGTAGAAATGCACACAAACCCTAAAAATCCCAATGTGATGCCTGAATAATCGCCCATTTGTCTGGGGAACGAGATTAATCCAGCCAGGGTTCAGTTTAACAGGATTATTGAATGTGGAGGGGGGGCAGAGGGAGGGAAGGCTCTGGGATTTTCCATGAGACTTCAGACCATGGATCTTTCTTTTCCAATGGCCCTGGCAAGACAAGGAAGCTTCAGGAGTTGTGTTGGCTTTTCTAGATGTTAACAGGTGAGCTGCAGTGAGATAGCTGGAATCACAGAGGTCTGATCCCCAGTCCTTCCCTCCATGTTGTGCCTCTGGGCAGTTTGGTTAGATGAGGAGCCCTTTGGGGTAGAGACTGTGTCTGAGGGCAGGTGCTCCTTGCAGGGAGCTGAAATGGGAAATTTGGCAGATTTGAACCAACCAGCATGAAGTTTGACTGTGTCTCCAAGGTGACTGCTATCAGGTCAATCATGTCCGTTGCAATGCTACTGGAAACATCTGTCTGTGGAGAAGTCGAGACAGAGACGGGGGAATTTTGAGGAGGAATATAGACCTTCATCAGCCTCTGATGAAGGGTGAGGAAGGGTCTTCTGATCAGGCTGGATTAGCCATTGAGTACCAAGGGACAGTCCTGCCTCCTGAAGCACATGATGTTGTTGAAAACCCTATGGTGGGGTCATACCCTAGAAGGTGTTTGGGGACAAGTCCCTCAGTGCCTGGCTGCCTTGTGACCCTGATTGTGGCAGCTCTCCTGTTCTAAGCTCCTTTCTAGGCATTAAAGTGTTTTCTTGTTAAAGCAATTTTTTTACCCTTAAAACCAAGGAGATGCGTGGATGAGAAGGGAGACGGTGCTGCTGCCTCTACAACATCTCCACAAAGCAGATCACACAAAATAAAGCAAAAGGAGGAATGTTTTTATGGCATTGCCTGCGTTTATGTGGAGCTAGATGGGAGCGTGTGTGTGTATCGATGTCTCTTTGTGCGCGCTTTATAATATAAAGTAACTGCAATGTCTCTACAGTGTTCCCAGAGAGGTGTCGATGTGTTGTCAGATACTGTAACTTCTTTTAAGCCTACCTTATATGTAGGGGATCTTGTGTATTTGGTGATGGGAAAAAGAAGCAGGAGAATAAAAGTGGAAGAACAACCCACGGGGCAGCTCTGGGTGTCTGAGGGTGCAGTATCTTCCTCTCTGCCCTCTCCTGCCTTGGCTCTTCAGGTGAATATATGTTAGTCTTTTGGTGGAACATCTTTCCTTTTTTGGAAGTGGTGGAACTCTGCTGGAGCTTCCCTCTTATTTTTGGGTGCTGGTGTGTTCAGGGAGGGGAGGGATAAGAAAACCCCTTGGCATCCACATGAACAACACATCACTATTTCATAAAGGCATCATTTTCCTGTTTTGCTTCAAAAAGCCTTTCTGCAAGCAGCATCACATCTTACAGATATGGGAAAGTAAGAAAATCGATGTTGTCTTTCCAACCACTCTTTGTTCAGCCTGTCCTGATCTCTTCTGCTGTGCAGCAGGAATGTCCTTTTCCAGGACATACTTGCTTCCTATTTTCCCACTCCCACATGTCCCTACTCTCCATCCCCAGCCCCCCTTGCTCCCTCTGCTGCACAGTTTCTGATAGCTCCGTTTATTCAGTGGTGCATGTGAGGAGCGAAGGGCCAGGGGTGGAGAGAAGACCCAGCCGCCTGCATCGGTACCTGCATTTCCCAGGGGAATGCTGTGGGCATTTTCTCATGTATAGTGTGTGCATCTCCGAAACCCCACTGAGCGTGCAGGCTACTGATGAGCAGATCTGCCCAAAGAGTTGCAGAAGGGAGCTGGCTGCAGGTGTTACCCCAGAAAAGTGCTTGGTTTGGAAAAGAGGTACATGTAATGTGATAGGTCCTCACCAGCACATCTGGTCTTCTGTCCCTGCAAAGCATATGGAATGGGCAGGCTGTTTTCTAAATGAGGTCTGGCTTTTGGTAGTGGACTGAGAATCCCTGGTCTTGAAGAGACTTCTCTGCAGCATCCTGGTGGGAAAAGCACTGTCATTGTCTCATTTAACATGGTGGACCTGGTAAACTGAGGAGTCCTGAAAGACCCAGGAGTCTTCCAGGACAGATGTCCTCCTTCCACCTCTGGCACATGCTGTGGTTCCTCATAGCTCCAAATGCTCATCGGAGCCTGTGTTTCCTAACCTGGGCTGGAGCCTTTCTCTGACAATACTTGGCATGGCTGAAGGCTGTACCCCAAGGCAGGGAGACAGGTAGAGCTGCCCCTTTCCTAACTGCTCCTTTTCCTCCTGTCCTTCCTAAGTCATTTAACTACCAAATAAACTCCAGCAGGCTCTGCGGAAGGGTGACGTTGGGGCTCCGCTTGTCCATCGTTTCCCCACACCGGGGCTGTGCTGAGCCAGGAATGAATGATTGGGACTCAACAAAGTGTTTAAACACCAGAATTGAAATTAATGTCCCCTCATTGCTGGTGAGGCTGCCAATACATTACGGCAAGCACCTTCCCAAAGTGAAATGAATGTTTGTTTATCCTCATGAAATATACATCAAAACGTGTTGGTGGGAGAGGCCACTAACGAGGGAACAGGCCAGCTCTCTGTTAATTCCCCGCCTGGGAGCAGACGCTGCTCTTTTCCTCTTTTCTTTCCTCTCTGGGCTTTATTTTTGAAGCCTAACCTGTCCACAGCTGTGTATCCAAAAGCATTAATATGGCTTTAATGAAAACTCCGGTTGATCTGTCCAAAGATATTGATGAGTGGTCCTCAGTTGTATTAATCTTCTCATTGCGGGAGGAAATGAAGGCAGCGAGCGGGGCCGTCAGGTGCCACTGGAAGAGGAGGGCGAGCCAGGAGCAGGGATGGCCACCACCGCCTGGCCCTGCCCCTGGGGTCGCACCTTTCCCTGGCTCAGGTTGTTTTTCTTTCAGTTTTTTCGTCCTTTTAGAAACTGGAAACAAAGCGACTGCCCCTCGGTTGGACTGCACGCCGCAATTCCAGGCCGGTATTTAACATTCAAATCATTAAGTTTCCGCCAATAAATCCATTACTGTTAATTATATTGAAGGGGCTAACGATCCGTCGACAATATTCCGCCATCGATTTCCATTCGCATTGAATGGCCACCTCGCCTTCAATCCATGCTGGGGCACGTTTGGGGGGAGGGGGTCCCCCCTTCCTTTGCAGTGGCGCAATGCCCCTGCCATCCCCTTTTCCCCGAGCGCAGGCTGCTCCTCGATAGGAACACGCTACACTTCTTTATGGCTTATGGCAAACTGCCTTGATTACTTCTACTGTTGTACCCATTATGTGAATTAAATATGTATTCAGTTGCATGCTGCTTGCGTTGTTATTGCAGGGTGACATATGGTAGTGACTCAATTAGAATGAAACTAGCATTAGATAACCCTTCTGATTACATGCATCCCAGCCCGCTCGGCAGCCTGGCTGCTGCCGCCACCGCCGCTGCTTTGCCTGATCCGCTGTTGTTGGCGAGCCACGGGTTTCATTAGCTGTTATCATCTCCAGAGGTGGGCTTCAGGCAGGAGCACGGCAAGAGGAGGCAGTGTGGTATGAGGTCGTGGCCCATGGGGGCTATTGCAGTGCCTGCAGCTGAGCTGGCCCTTGTGGCCTCTTGCAGGCGGGCTGCAGGTGGGATGCTCATAGCAATGCTCACAGCAGTGCTGCGATGCTCACGGTGATGCAGGTATGCTCTCAGGGATGGCTGCAGCAATGCATTGCTTGTGTGATGGGCCTCCCCATGGCTTTCACAACCCTCTTTACCTTTTCTTGGTGGTAGTGCCTGGTATTTCAGAGCCCAGAAATGCCTGAGCATGGGGACCGTGCGCCAAGCCCTAGCCAGGCGTGCTGTGATGTGCTATGCTGTGATGGTACAGCCCCTCACAAGCAGCATCTGCACCTCGGTAAAGCTCACCAAGAGTTTGAGGATGTCCTCAAAGCAATAGCAAGAAGGTCTTAAGTTTGTGTCAGTAGACAGCTGCTCCCTGACTCTGGTGACTGGTGCTGAGCTTTCTGTAACGGGGATCAAATGAATGGTGATTTTGTTTCCCTGCCTCTTTTGCCACATAAAGCAAGTGTCCAATAAGAAGTGTCTTGATAGGACAAGTGTTTTGATAGGATAGTGTTTTGCTGCTGCGGGGTGATTGGAGGGTGACAGTGGGTGGCTTTGGCACTGCTGCCCTCTGGTGCACACACTGGCTTCTCCCTGGGGAGCTGAGCCTGGGGTGCCATAGAGGGCTGCATGTAACTGGAGGATTTTCTGCTTCCTTGGTCCCCTTCTGCCCTCCAAAAAAACAGCCCAAATCTTACATTTCTTGGAGCTAGAAAGGATGGATTTCACCACCCCCGTGCATCCCTGCTTCTGTCCTTTCTGGCTATCAGAGGACTCCCCTGCAGGCATGTGTGAAGATTCTGTTGGTCCTGTGAGCGAGTTTCCAGCCTTGAATTTTGGTGGCAGCAAACATGGAAGGTTTGGCTATTCCATGCGACAGCCAAATTTGCCATGTCTATCCAGAGGGTGTTGCGTCTCCCCAGAGTTTGGGGAATAAATAAAACAAGCTGTGAGCTCTCCCCACGGCTCCCAAACCTGCCACTTTTACTTTATAGCTTTGTGAACTATTTGTCAGCAAATCCTGATGCAAAAGTAAATAGGAAATGGATTAATTATATAAACATGATTGGGTTCCAGAAACAAATCTTAGCCTGCGAACCTTTTGCAAACATTTCTCTCCAAGGGTTGCTCTCCGGTCACGCTGTGATCAGTCCTAGCACCCAGTCTCTCCTCTCACGTTGGCCAAAGGGAGGGGTTTTTTTGTAAATCAAATAACGACAGCGATCAATGAGCAAATAACAGACTTCCCAGTGACAGGGCTTAGCTAAATACAAGTTTTATCTGGGTACGTATATAGCTATTGAGGGGGATAGTTATGAACGGAAAATAACACATCTTGATAAAAAAAAAAAAAGCATTTGTGTGTTTTTTCACATCAAAGCTTGGAGTTTGGTTTGCACCTTTCAGCACTCCTTAATTCTTTGTATTTCTCTTGCGCGTTCCCCTTGCGAGCGTGGCTGTGTCGGGGGGTGTGTGCTTACACGTGGGCCTGCATGCATATTATGCTGTCAGACCTCTGTGGGAAGCTTTTATTCTTGCCGTTGCAAGTGGGAAGTTTCTTTTTGCAGCAGAATAAAGGCCCTTCCTGGTAGAGGACTAGGAGTCTATGGCAAAGATAGTTGCTCTGGAGCCTCAATCCTTGAACCCATTCCAGATGGTAGCTCAAATCCCATTAGTGTCCTTCCTGGCTTAGGGTTTTCTGAGAGGCTCTGGGGGCTTTGCAGCAAAACCTGTCTTGCGGTGCAGAGGGTGGGCAGAGTCTAGCTGGAGAACCTGATCCGTGGTGGGTGCTGCATGAGCCAGCCCTCTCCAGGAGAACCCCCAAGAGGAAGCTCAGGTGCAAACATTGTCCCTCTCTGGCCAAGTTCTCCAAATTTTGGCAGAGCTCAGTGCTGGCGTTGCTGAGAGATCCTTCCCATAGAGGTGATGCTCTTCCTTGCAGGGATTCAGAGCACACAGGTCATTTTCTAAACCCAAAGCCTTTCTGGTCACTCAGCGTGTTTTCCTCCCAGCGCAGAGTTCACAGGGTGAGCTGGGGGGGGTGGCATGGGGCTCTTGGAGCAGGATCTGTCCCTTTATTGCTTGCCTTGCTACTGCTTGTGTTGCTTTCAGCTAGAAAACCGTCAGCTCATACAAATGACTGACAGCAGCCAGCATCAGCCCTTGGCAGGTATGTAAACAAAAGAGGGAACCGTTTTCTGCTTGCTCTTTTTTTTTTCTTTTTTCTTTTTTTTTTTTTTTTCTTTTTTTTTTTTTGCTCTTCTTTTTGTTGAAGGAGTCGTCAAGATGTGGGATGGTGTAGCCCCACACGCATCCCCATCCAGGACTGCTGGTGGCCCTGAGACAAGCTGGAGGGTGTCAGCTTGATTTCAAAGCTGCTTGACACAAAGGGACTGGGGAAATGAATAACTGGGGGACTGCAAGGACAGTTACCTGCTCCCAGTGTTTTTGTGGTCCTCCAAACTTCCCACTCCTATGAGCATCCCCTCTGACCCTCACACATAGAATTACAGAACATAGAATCATGTGTTCCCTCATCTTTCTGCCGCGGGCAGGTGCGTCCCTACTGGCTTCTGTAAACTGCCTGGTGAGCACAGCCCCCAAGTCTTCAGGGCTGTCAAGGGCTCTGTCTATCTCCGATTGATTGGAAAAGTTCTTGTGCATGTATTTATTTATTATCTTTTTTTTTTTTTTTTTCCCCTCAATGAAAAACACCACCTGAACAGGTCTCTGTCAAGCCTGCAGAGCGCATGCAGAAGGCAAGCGAGCTTGCAGAGCACAACTTAAAATGAACACCAACATAGTCCTATCACAGAAAAGCAAAAGTAGTGATAAAAGTGGAGTTTTTCTGTTTGTTTTTCACTTTCTAAAGTGCCTGGCAATTTCTTAAGGTGTTTGTTATTATTAATTATTATTATTTTCTGGCAATACTTACTTGGGTGCAGTTCCCCTTCATCCTCCCTCTGACTGGGTGCTGGGGTTGCTCGTGCTGCTGCAGACAGGAGCAGGAAAACCCTGGAGCTGCGGCCGCTTGCCTGATTTCAGCTCTAGGGAGTTTCACAAGAGTGAAAGGGGATGGAAAACACTGTAAGGCCACTAAGCCATGAGCCAGAGTGGATTATTTAAGTGGATTAGTGATTTCTGACCAGGGGCTGGTGTGGAGCAGATGGGGTTTTGCCTGCCACTGCTGCAGGGGTTATGGTGGGTGATGACAGGTTGAATCTTCCATCTCCAAGAGCTGCAGCCCTTCTCCCCCTCACTGCCCAGCCTCTGCAAGCACTGCCCAGCCCATTCCTGTCCTTGGGAGCAGGCTGCTGCCTGTCTGCCCGCACACACCCTCGGCTGGTGGAGGTAGAACTGGCGTTGAAGTGGAGCTGGGGTATGGTCCCCTGCCTCCCCCTCCTCATAGCCACCATGTCTTGCAGGAATACAGGCACAGGGTGAGAAGGGCAGCAGGGTTGGGGCAGTAGGCTTGTGCCATGTTCATCTCCAAGGGTCTCCCAGCCCTTCGTTTGGGTGGGAAGGAAATTCCCCTCTCCCCCCTTGTCTCTCTGCACATTACATGCCTGCACTTTTCCCCCCCTTTCTCCTTTGCTCTCTCTTTTTTTTTTTTTTATTCCTTTCTCTTCCTCAAAAAAACCCACCAAACAATCCACAAAAAATAAAATAAACCCCCAGCAGAAAGCAAGCTGTGATACTGTCGGGCCTGGCGTTGATGTTATTTATTTTCCTCAGTTGCTGCTCTGGAAGCCCGGAGTTGACAGAGCGGTTTTGTAGAATAGAAACATTATAGACTGTTACTGTCAGAGTGTTAAATGTGATGGATAGAGAAATACAGGGGAGGGAGGGGACTTTACACTAGCCATGTCTGCCAGCGAGGGTGCTCATGGGAGAATAAACCATCCGCATATAAGAAATGAATGAGGTAATGTGGCGGGAGGTAATGGACTCTTGCAACAGAGATGCGCCTTGCCGGCTGGACTTAACCCTTGCCACTCCACGGGCGGGATGGGTGACGTGTGCCCTGCTCGCCTGTGACCCTGAGATCCAGCAGGTTTGAGGCTGGAATGCTGAGGTACAGTGGGAAAAGCTGGGTTATCCATGTGGAGCGAAGGGATTGCTGTCAGGGTACCTGCAGACCCCCCTTCCCGCACAGCAGCACTTTCTGGGATTGCCACAAGCCTGGGATGGACCTTCTTCATGGTGAGCACCAAGAGATTTATTAATTGCTCTTTAGCAAAAGGACTTGTGCTGCCTGGGAGGTGCAAAAGGAAGCAGCACGATGGCTTGCTTGGGGTGGCTCCAGGTTTGGGGGCCTGCTGATGGTTGGTACAGAGGTCTTGGCTGCTCAGCCAGCAAAGTGAGGAGCGCAGGGGCAGGAGAAAAAGGTGGCCCTCAACCTGGCCTTTCTTTTTTTTGTCAGTGTCAGGGGTGCTGGGAAGCTGAGGAGCTTCACCATCATTTGTGGCTGGTTGTTCAAAGTGAAACCCCATGGTTACGGTGCTTGGTCTGTTTCAAATGTTGTTTCTTGTGCCTGGAGGGACGTGTTGGGTGGGGAGAAGCCATGGCAGTTGGTGCCTCTCCAACTCCATGGTTACGCCTGAGGAGGGCAGGCTGCCTACATCTCTGACGTCTTCTGGTTCACATCAGTGGCTTTTCCAATCATCCACTTGCCTTCAGAATACAATTTGATAGTTTAGTGAGTTTTTGGTGCTCATTTCAATCCCCCTTCCTTATGGAGTCTCTCTGTAGCTCCACTGTGAGGACACCTCATGGTGACATTATCTCCTGCCTACAGGACCACAGAACATTCAAAGATTGTGTAGCTTTGCCAGGCAACCTCAGTGTTTCACCATCATCATAAAACATTCTGTCCTTACATCCAGTCTAAATCTACCCTCTTTTAGTTTAAAACCATTTTGCCTTGTCCTAGCTCTCCAGGCCCTGGTAAAAAGTCTCTCTCCATCTTTTACAAGAATGATGGGTTTGCAGGGGATGAGAAGCCTCAGGGCGGGCACCATCCTGGACATGGGGTGTTGTGAAGCCCTGGCAGCTCAAGCCTCCCCTTCCCTTCACGCTTCACTGGCCGTCCGGCCTGACTGCACAAAGTTTGTCGTACTCAGTGTGTGTGAGTAATTAAATTACTTCCTTGTGCATTTTATCTTCACTGACTTTTTACCCACCATCTTATCTTCAGCTCATGGAGCTTTGTTCACACATCCTTGGAGAAGTATCTCAGCCTTCACGAGTCCTCACTAACCCTGTTGCTCATGTTCTCCTCAAACCTGCTGCTGCTCATGCTCTTCTCCTGGCAATAAACTTCCAAAGCAGCAGTGGGCAAACTTTCTACGTCCATGACCTTGTTGAAGAAGCCATTTATTTCTATTCCCTTGTGCCTCTTAACCAACCTTTAGTCTTCGATTTTGTTGGGAGAAGAATTTGTAAGCAGATGAAACTTTGGGTGACTCCAAACAATGCCAGCTATGCTTCATGCCTTCTGTTGCTGGGTGCGCAGCGATTGTAATAGATCAGTGAGGTACGCATTCTTCTTCCTCATGGGCACTGCTAGTTAATCTTGGTGGTACCGTGTCCATCTCGAGGCTTTATCCTATCTATTTATCATCTTAGCCAGTACTGGAGCGAGACTCACAAGTCGGTGAATCTGTGGCTCATCTCACTCCATTTTTTAAAAATAGGGTATGACACTTTGTGTCCTCTAGTGTAATGAGAGATTGAGCTGCTAATGAAAATATGCAATCATTTTATTTCTGAGTCCCTGCAGAACTCTTAGGCAGGTATTATCTGGTCCTGGTGACTCCTCATTTTTCATTTTCCAAACGTGCTTTAACATCACTTCTTCTGACATCTCAATCTCTGATTGAGCCTCATCTTTGTCACCTGAATGATGGCCCACAGTCAGGGATTGCATGGTGTTGAGTTGCTGAAGGTTGAGAACCAGGTTTCCCTGTCTCCATGCACCCCATGGCTGCTGCCACAGTGACCCCAGAGATCAGCCCTGCATGGCTGATGCCAGGGTCCAGGCTTGCTGAAGGTCTTGTGACAAAATTTATCCTTATCTTGGTTTGTGAGCTTCCAGACAGTTAAAAATTGCAACTGATTGTGAAACCATCATCCATTTGTGAAATGGGTGAGTGTGAGGAATTCTCTTGTGTTTGCCTCCTGTTTCTTTGGGGTCTGGGTCAGATTTCTTCGGGATTCAGCCAGAATCCCCAAAATGTTTCCATCCAGGAGGCATCTGGCTCCAACTGCTGAACCCAGGGATGCTTGTGCTAGACCTGCCCTCACTTTCAGACAGTGGCAGAGAGGCAGGAGGAGCCGATCTCAAATCAAAATCTCTTTCTGGCTGAAGAGCAATGGGGAGTTGCCACCAAAGGGGAACACTGCATGTCCTGGGGGTGCAGCCACAGTGTCCTGGTGACCCACGTGGGCAGCAGCATCCTCTTATCCTGTCCACATATTCCTTCTTTTTTGGTTGGTTTGGTTTTTTGTTTGTTCTGAGCTTTGTGCTCCAAATCAGCTTGATTTGGTAAAAGGCTTCCATCGCAGCACATCACAGGTAATTTATTCCTGGGTGCTGTAATCTGAAGAAAAGCAGAGCAAAGGACTTCCAGTCACAGCCGCGCGTGCACGCAAAAAGTTAAGTATTCTTGCTTTCGCTGACAGTACAAAGGTGTCATATACGAGAAGGATTGACACAGACCAAAGGGTCTTGTGGGAAATATGATAATAACTATAAAGAAGACAGATTATTCCCCAGTTGCCAACATTCAAACCTTTTTACAGTCAGTTCAAACATATAAAACTTTATTGCTGTAGCAGAAAGGGGAACAATTTCTGGTTGCACAGCTTTCCCAGGGCTGGGTTTATACTGTCTGTGTTATTGCTCTATAGTGGCATTTTAAAGTTTATTGAACAAGACTTTTACAATTGAAGGAAGTATATAAAACTGTAAATTTATTAGATTTTTCAGGATAAGTGCCCTTTCTAGTTGTGCTCAAGAATTCGGAGCTACGAGAAACTGCTAGTTACAAGACTTATTAATATTAAAGACTGAGAGAGCGCACATTTTATACCTTAACTGATCTAAAAAATAATATTATGATATTACTGAAAATCTGAGCTGTCACCGAGCAGGGTGCGTAGAGCGTTTGTGTAGTTTGTGTATATATAAATAGTCTATATGTATGTGCAGATGTGTATATATATGTGTGTGTCTGGGAGTTCCTTGTGGGGGTGAATACACACACGTGGGATGAAGCTGTAGGCACATATCATAGGTAAACAAATAAGCACATGTGTCATCTTGAGCATATATGTATAAATAAATCTATACGTTCCTATGCAGTATTTTTTGTTTTATATGGATTTATTTCCTATGCTGTGCAGTGCCGTCAAGTATGGAGTCATGGTGCACGGGTAAGGCTTTTAGGTGATGTGGAAATAGAATTAATAGGGTGTTTGGGTGGATTTGATGGTTATATTATGCTTGGTTTTGTGTGGCATGCATGGGCATCTCTGTATAGCTCATGTATGAAGACCTCTAGTACGTAAGCCACACAATTTATTATATACCACATTCACCGTTCACCTGATATTTTGTGCCTAAAACCAGTGAGTATGTGTGTGCTGGTGGGATGGCACATTCCAAAGGGCTGGGTGCCTGCTCCCATCCTCTGCCTTCTCCTTAGGGCTGTGGCCGAGTAACACTGATCATAAATTTGCAGGGACTGAATTCTCTGGTCGGCACATTTGCTCGCAGCTGCTTATGCAGCAAAATCAGGCTGCAGTGCTGCCAGAGACAGCCCTCGGAGAGCTCATCCCGTGTACGATCCGGGGGGAAACCTGCTCTTGAGGGGTCCCTAGTGTAAGTTTTTCTTCTCCAGCTTGGGAATGATTTCACCTAAATATGTGACTTGAATTAAAAAAACCTCATGAATCTGTTCTTTGCCTGCCTGCTGCAGTGGCTGGTGCTGCTGTAGTAACTGTGGTGACATCTAAGAGGAGTTTGTTCTGGGGTGGGGATGTCTGCTAGGCCAAAGGCTCTCCTGAAGCACTTCTCACTGGGGCTAGGAATGCATTCCCAGCTTGGGAGGAGAGCCTTCCTCCACCGCTGCTCTCTGCTGGTCCATTGCAGCCACAGAAATATCCATCTTCAACTTAGGCATCTGCAATGGCAACTTGCAAGGGGCAGGGGGTTCTTTGGAGGCTGAGGAGTAGCAGGCAGGAGCACCACAAACCAGCAGTGAAGGCAAGGAAGTCAATAAGCTCTGAATCTTTTATGAGACCTTGGATATTCTGATCACAGCTCCGCTGGCACCGAGATAGGAATACAGATTATCTGAGAAAGCATCCATGACTTGAAGCTCAGTCCTGGGTTCTCCTAAGGTTTTTAACTTGTCTCCCTGTATTGACATTTTGCTGTTGTTTTTTGAGGAGGGTTCCCTTTTTTTCTCCTGCTTTTTTCCTGCAGGGAGGATAGAGCTCAGGTGTGCTTTCTTGGGAGCTAGAGCTGGCTGGAGAAGAAAGAGGGAAGAAGGTTAGCATGGCTAATGGGGCTAAGAGCCTTATCCCCGCGTATTGTTAACGACAAAACCAAGCAGCACCACCTCACGCCGGGAGTCGGAAGAAAAGGAGAGCCCTTGGATCCCTTGTAATCCCGCACTGCACAGTGCAATGGTGCTGGAATTGCAAGGGTTCTCACTGAATTCATTTCAGGTTTGGAGAGAAAAGGAGAAGGGAGGAAAAGAAAAAGGATGGGGAGGCAGGGAGGAAAGAGGAAAAAAAAAAAAAAAAAAAGACCCTGCACTGAGATGAATTTATGCCTAAGCTTGTCTCGAGAATGCAAATGTGTTTAAGACTCTCTGAGCTAAACCACCCCTTTTAGGAAGGGCGGGGAGGGGGGGGGAAGGGGAAAAAAAAAAATGACACAGAAGGGACACTGGGAGAATATGAAATGAGGGTTTGCTGCCCCTCCTCCTGCGCCCTGCCTGCTGCCGAGCTGGCACACGGGCAGGCAGTGAGGAAACGTTGGGATGCTGCATGAAGGGGGGACCCAGGCAGGCAGAGAGTGAGTGCTGAGCTCTCCGATGGGGACCCATCACTGCCTTCATCCCCTTTTGGGAAGTGAGCACAGGTGCCTTGGGCACCACTCGCACCAGCCTGGCCATAAACACATCAGGTGTGACATGGCCACGCTTGTGCCACGGCTACTGAGTGCCCAGTTTACATCTCTGGAGCTAAGGAGGGTGCTGGGGGACCAGGCAGGGCTCTCCCAGTATTGCCGGGATGCTTACCCAGGGGTCTGCGAAGTTGAGGGGAGGAGGACAGCGGGGAGAGGAGAAAACCATCGGCGAGGAGGAGGGATGCAGGAGGAGATGCGAACCCACTGCCAATTGGGCAGTTGTGTCTGTTGTCTGGAGGCTGCTGCTAACCACTCGTTACAATTAAAATGAAGTGTCCGTCAGCGGCTATCTTCGCTGTGTGGCCCATATGTTTCTGAGCTGATACTGTCCGGATTATTCTGTTTGGGAGAACGATAACGGCTGTTTATAACCTTGGCAAAGACTGAGCCCTAATCAGGCTGGAGCACATTTTCACCGACTGGCTGATAACGGGCTGTTAGCTGCCTTATCGCTGGGGAGAGATAGGCCAAAATAAGCAGATCTGTGAGCACAGAAGCCCAACCAAGAGGCACATACTCTGGCCTGGCCTTTATTTTTAGATGCTCTTTTCTTTTTTTTTTTTCTTCACCTTTTCTGGCTGATTTCAGAGAGAAGGGGGGGATTATTTCAGCAGAAAGAGAGGGAGGCAGCAGGTTTTGTTCACATCAGTAAATGGGGTGGCAAGAAAGGCATGTAAAAATAACACAGGGGTGTTGTATTACTTTCTGTGTGCCCCTCAATTATCCCATCACTGCCCCAAAGCCCTGAGAGTATCTCTATATTTGGGAATAAGAGTGTGAAGTATGACTATCCTCCCTTACAGCATCATTCCTTTCCTTGCTTTCTGCTTGTTTTAGTCTCTTTTTCTCTGGGGCTGGTTCTCCAAAACAGAGCAACAGGCTGGTTTTGAGGTGGAATTGGTTTTGTGCAGAGGAAAGGCATTTTGAAGTAGGGCAGTTCTGCTAGTGTTCTCCCCAAAATGAGGTTATGTGGAAAAGATGATATATGACAGCGAGACCTAGGTGTTCCTGCTGCAGACGCTATGTTGGGCCAGAGCATCTTGAAATCATGTGCGGCTAGATACCTAACAAGCCCAACTTCCCTGAAGACAGCCTCTTGATGAGGGTGGCGAGAGCATCTTCCCAGTCTGCCCAGGTATTTGGATAGTCCTAGCAGCTGGATTAACCTGGTGCTGTTTGTGGTGCAGGTGCATGATCCTGGCCACACCATCCTCTTCCTCAGTGTAGCCTGAGCCTTCTTCCATCACACTCATGTCTCTGGTCTTGAATCTTCCAGTGGAAAGAGTCCAGATCTCCCAGTGCCGCTCCTCCCTCCCTCCACTGCTCAGACTCCATACTCTGCCTTGAAGTCTCAGGCAGGTGTTCAAATAAATAATGCAGCTAAAAATACCTTTTGGCAGCAGCTGGGAGTTGTTGTGAGTGGCACTGCCGGAGTGGTGGGAATACAGCATCCTGGCTCTGCGGGCAGGTGCCTCTGCATGCTCCGGAAAAGCGAGAGCAAGTGCTGCAGGCATGAGGGTCTGTCTGCCTCCCGGGTCCACTGCAGCCCCACTGACCAGCCGAGGTGCTGAGTCCGTCCTCCCTGGCTTTGAAGCAGGCGTCACCTTTGCCGAGGCTGGCTTTCAGTGGAAGGACCCACCAGCTGCATCCTAGTTCGTGGAGGATTGTCACACTGGCCCCATTCTCCAGCTGCATCGGCAGACGTCAGGAGAGAGTCATTTGTGCAGTAGCATCTCAAACCATTTCTCCTGTGCAGGTTGGATTGTGCAGCCCCTCCCAGGAAGGATGCTGAGCCCTTCCCAGCCACATCCAGGTGCTGCAGGAGCACTCAGCACCTTAGGCTTTCAGTCCGATTTGCTGGAACTGTTTTAAAATCACCCCCAAACACCTTCTGCTACTTGCCCTTTCCTGGGGAGTTGTCCCAGCTGAAGGCAGCTCCCAGTCCCTTCACTGGCCTACACCTGACAGCCTGGACCCCAGCGGGTGCAGAGGGTCTATCTCCACTAAGCACTTATCTCCTGGCTCTGCTTGGAGACCTTTTGAGAATTCCCCCAGCAGCAAACTGTTGGACGACTGATTTAATTATTGCAGCAAGAACGTTGCTGGGGGCAGAGCATCCTTCAGTTGGCCACAAACAAAACTGACCTTGGTTTTCCTCTTGCCCAACTGATAGCAAACCTTTTGCTGTGGGTCAGAGCTGCTCTGATATGCAGAAGAGGAGGGATGTTAGGCTGCTCTCTCCTCTGCCCATACATTTTGGGGAGTGCTGGCTGCCTTCTGCACCAGTTCTGGGCCTTTCAGTGGGTTGTCTGTGTGCAATTCAGTTTGGAGAACAAAGTAGCTTGTTAATAAGTCCCAAAGCAATTGTGCCAGACTGCAAGGATAGGGGCTGGGGGACCAAGGTTCTCCTAAGCTTCAGGCTTTTCAGTGAAGTCTGAGACCTGGTCCTGCTCACAGTGCTGGCAGAAACTATGTCAGCCCCTGAGTACTGGCTGTCCTTGCTTCTCTCTCTGCAGGAGTGGTGGAAGGTGCTGGTGGGGCTGGCGTGATGGCTGAGGGTCACCTGTGCTCTGGGCAGTCCTTGAGTGATGCTTGAGACCCACTGTGCTGCTGCCTCATTTCAGTTTTGGCCACCGCTCTTTTTGAGGCCCGAAAAGATGAAGCCAAATAGCGTGCTGGAAAACCTTCCCGCTTCCCGGGGAGATGCTGTCTAGGAATTGCTGGCTGCTTTTCCATGCTTTTTGGGTCTGTTAGGCCTGTTTCAACAGCAGAAGTGCAAGCGCAGTGCAAAATCCGCTAAGGGTTAGACAACTTTTGGAGTGAAAACATGGTCCATCTGTGGTGTGGTGGTCCAGCCGTGGTGTGGTGGTCCAGCACATGCCCCCACCAGTGTGTCCGTGGTGACTTATCTCTGTCCCCAGGGCTGGGGGCTTTGCTGTGGCTCACCAGCCTGCTGCCGGCCCGTGAAATGCAATCAGAGCTGCACGGATGCCACGAGCCAGGGCAAGCTGACTCTTCCCATCTCATCCCACAGAGAACAAACAGAGCTCAAGGTAAAGCGCTGAAATTTCACCGTGACCTTTTCTTAAAGCATTATAATCAAGTTGAACGTTTCCAGTTGTCCCACTAATGTTTGCCCCATGGGAGAAGACGTCCTGCTTTGAGGGAGGATGTTTGTGGTGACGAGCGTGCCTGCCCTGGGAGCTCGTGGCGCTGGATGCCAAATGCCTGCTGGGGGCCGGGGAGGCGGGGGGCAGAGGGCCGGGGCTGCTCTCTGCCTCCTGCTGTAATGCAGCCAGGGGAAGGAATCCGCTGAACGCTCTGCATCTGCTACAGCCTTTGCTCAGGGCTTTTCGACACATGGGTTGTAAAACACACACCGCCTGGCGTGTCGCTGGGCACCCGTAAGGCCTCCCAAGTGTGTTTTCAAGGTATTGCTGTTGGATTGGCAGCTCCTTTCTGGGGGCAGGTTGGTGTTGGCTTGAGGGAACCTGGGGCTGGAGCCATAGGAACTTGATCCAAGGATGTGCAGAGATGTTGGGACAGAGTGTCCAGCGTGGACCTGGAGGATGCCTTTCTAGTGAGAAAGGATGAGCTGTTTTTATGCTACTGCATCTGCTAGACCCATCTTTCTCATGAGGTCATGGCCTCTTTATGCTGGTGTCTTGTGCTGGGTCTGAGAACACGGTGTTCAGCCTTCCACATGTAGGAGCATCTTACTTCAGCTTGAGCGGATGACTGTCCATCCCACATCCTCTGGTCCCTGTGCTTTGCTTGGCACAGAGACTGGGGTTTCTGTGTCTCTCAACCAGCAATGGAGAAGGTGATGCTGTTTTCCTTGATGATGAAGTGGAAAAGGTCCACTTGGTGTCCTGCTCTGTCTCCCATAGGCACACAAGAAGTGTGACCCAGATGCTCTGTGGAGGTTGCCCATTCAAGCACAGCTCTGTGTTTCCTGCAAGAGTGGGAAGGTGGCCCGGCTCGCACTGGGGAAGGAAGGAGTGTTTGCAGACCCTTCCCCAGCCAGGAAGCTCTCCCAGGGTTTGACTCAAAATGCCCATGACCTTCAGGCATGCTTTTTCAGTCCCCAGCAGGTATTTGAAAGATATTTAAGGAATGAAGGATGGAAATACTCTTGCGTGTGTTGGAGTGGTGGCAGTGGGAGCAGCAGTGATGGACTAGAGTCGCAGGGAATGCCAGACCCGTCCAGGCAGCCCCGGGGCTGCAAACAACCTTTTCTTGGAGGCGTGCTTCAGCCTCACCAGCCTCCCTGGCTTCCAACCACCTCCCGAAGCAGCTGGATGCCCCTGCCTGCATCTGGGGCGGGGGTGTGAACCCTTCTTCCTGCTGTGCCTGGCCATTCCATGCCTCCCGTCCCCCAAAGCGCCTGCCTTTGTCCTGCCAAGCCAGGGTCCCCTCTGGCTGCACACACATGCTGGCACCGCTGACATTTAGCTTACGCTGGCTTGCAATGGTGCATATGTATGAGGAGCGGGTGGGAGGGTGAGGGGGGAGGGAGGGCTGGACCCAGCCCTGTGACCTCTGCAGACATGGAGCTGCTGCTGCCGTATGTGGTTCCAGAGGGTTTGGTTTTATTTTTGAAATTTCTCATTGAAGTTTTCCAACAATCCCAATTCAGTTTTGACTGGGAAAACGGAATGGCTGGGTGGGGTGCTGCTGCTTCCCAGGGGTTTCCTCCAGGCAGCAGCTCTTCTTGCACAAGGCATTGGATGCAGCTGTAATATTCCCAGCAAAGATCTGTTTTAAGCGTGGAAAATCAAGCTCACCACATTGCTAAAGTCTTGTCCTAATTGGCTGCTCTGTAACATTATCAAGTACTGTGGTCTAGGCAAAGCTTGGGACCTCTGGAGAAGAACATCTTGTCCATGATTGGTCCAGAATGGTGGCGCAACTGTGGGGCTAGTGCTGTGCAGGAGGGTGCATGCTGGGGTTTTCAGGGTGGCACTTCATAGGTGATCTCACTTTATTGCCCCCTGTACACATCAAGAGTGTCTGAAGATATGATCATGCCCTGCTTTTTTCCATTCTGAGGGTACACAATATTCACCGGCAACTTGCCTCTGAACAGAGAGTCTCAGATGCTATTGCTAGCAGGGTCCAGCCTGGATTTTGAGGGCAGGTGGCAGCCCATCCTGGGGCTGTGCAGTGGGCAGAGTGACCTCGGGAAGCTGTTGCCATGTGGACATGGCCTGAGCAGTGACAGTTCCTTCCCAGGTTTGGATGTAGTCATCTCATGGTATGTGGGATGGTTGGGAAACCAAAGCATGGCACTGCTGGAGGTCATGGGATTAAAGGCAGTGGTCTTCTTGGTAGCCCACAGCAGGGCAGAGAGGTGAAGTGTGGGCCAGAGAGCCCTGTGATAGGCAGGCAGGTCTAGTCTATGCTTATGTGTCTGCTTGGGCTGCACCTCGTTCCCAGGCATTAACTGGTTGCTAATGCAGCGTCCTCTGAGGCCAGCGCTCAAGCGCCCCCTCCTCACCTCGCTGGCACCAGCTCTGAGTGCCCCCTTCCACCTTCCTCCCCAGGGTGGGCAGGGGACCCCACTCCCTCTGCCTGGGCAGGGCTCCCTCACACAATATGGTTCCTTCCAAGGTCCCCCCTTTCCCCGCTTCCCCTTCCTCCCCTTCCCCAAAACTTTCTGCTCTGGGGTTCGCCGCAGAGCTGTCCTCTGTCTCAGTTGTTCCCGGCTGTCAGAGGTTATATATATCCGCTCTGCTCATGCTCATCCTCTGTAACCATTTTCTGCTACAGAATCTTCTGGCTGCTCGTTGAAGCCTTAATCCGTAATGCAGCGATCAATGGGTGTGCGCCTTTACCACTCGGATGCTCATTTTTTAATCCCCACTGCCTCCTTCAATGTCATCCCTTCCCATTTTTCTTTATAGAATTTCAGGTCTACTGTACCTGCTGATTACTTAGCAGAGACCGCTGGACATCTCCCTTAATTAATTCCATCGATTTCTCAAATCCCACAAGGTTTGGGGTCCTTAGATTTCTGAAGCAGCTAAATGGAATGTCTAAATTCCGACATTTTCCCTCTATAAATTGTTTTGCCAGGGAGACGCTGGGAGGCAGCGCTCCAGCTTTATTTATTTGGAGGCAATGTTAGCCCCGGAGCCGTCCCCGTCCTTGCTGCGGGTGCCAAGGAGGGCGTTGGGAGGGGGATGCTGCTTGCCCTTATCTCGTGGCTGTGCCCCCTGTCCCAGAGATGCTCCTGCAGACCCTCGGTCCTCTGCTGACACTCATCCTGGGAGCAGCATCCTCCCAGCGATGGAGAGGGGTGGGACCAGCCTCGGGGAGGGAATAAAGCTCCTGGAAGGGACCTGTTTACCAGTTGGGCCCTCGCTGCATGTGGTTGGGGAAGACTGTTGCTATGCGCAGGGAGCTTAATTTTATTATTACTCTCTGCTATTTAATGTCTGTCTCTCAGGCAGCTGGTGATGTTTTAATGAAGCTGGAATTGCATAGTCTGTAGCGCTGGATAATCGTAAGCTGCCGAGTCAGAATCAAATTAATAATTCATGAAATTAAAGTGTATAATTAATTCGAACTGTGCAGATGAGGAGGGACCTGAGTCTTCGGCCTGAAAGGAGCACACACATGTCTGTAGAACGTGCGTGCACGCGTCCGTCTGCAATGACAAGCACATCCACACCAGCATGGATTGGAGGGCAGGTCTGCTGCCTCTTGCCTCCCCAGGCCCAGGTCCTTGGACCTCATCGCCTTCCTGGACTGTAGGCATAGAGGCTTACATGTAGTTGGGTTTATTTGGGAACTTCCTCACACATTCTGCTTTCAGGTTAAAACTTCCACATTAGTGTTTAGCCCAGAAACAGTGATATTTGATGGCTGTGGACGCCAGCCTGGCTGTCTCGCTGGCTATAGCCACATCTCCCTTCTGGAGAGCAGTGAGATGTGCCTCTCCTCTTTATGACGTCGTTAGTTTTTCCTGTGTTGTATTTGTTTTCTCATTTGATCTGGTGGGGGGCTACTGAAAATGTAGCAACCACTGGGTTCTTTGAAGGACTTCAGCAGCAAAGTTGCAAGGGGCTTTTTGGGCATGAAAAGGTGGAGAGGGACAACTTGATGGAGTTAACAGTTGCCCTACTGACATGGGAGAGATGTTTCCCTTGGTGTTTTCCCAGTAACTGGTGCTGCAAAGAGCAGAGACACATATTCCCAACCACGTAAGTAAAAGCCAAAGAGATTCATGTTTCTACTTATGGAGGTCAGAGCCACCAGGAAGGATGTAGGTTTGAAAGTTTGAGATGTACTAGTTGGAGGTGTGTCAGGCAACTCGGCTGAGCAACACGGAAGCTTTTAGCTTTGGGTCTAGTTGGCAACCCAGTGGCAACCTTGTGATTCATCTTGTAGGAGACACTGACCTAGTCCTTATATTCCTGTAAGCCTTTGCCAGCATTGAGAGGAGCAACAGGCAGGTGAGCACAGATGTTGCACCCCTTCACCCACGTTGTCTTCTGGAGAGAGGGATGTCATCACATCCTGATCCAGGGTGGGAGTTGCCTTGGGAGCCATTTCTCTTGAAACCTCTCAATGCATGGGAAAAAGGTCTTCCTTTTGTGTACAGAAATGAAGCTTCATAGCCAAGTGAGATTGGAGGAAATTCAGATACAAAGACACACAATCTGAAATGAAACATGTGCTTGGGTACAAAATTACTGTCTCCTAAGAGTTGTCCCTTCACTGAAAACTTGGTTATTCACCCAAGTTGAGATGTCAGATGTTTTGCAGCTTTGAAGCCACATCTTTAGCATCTGTGGTCTGTACAGATAGCTGTTGGCTTATACCTGCAGAAGAGAAGCAGATCCAACTAGTCTCTCCTGCCTCCACTGTTAAACCATATGAGGTCATTTCTGCTTCTGTAGCAATGTCCTGCATTCCTTTTGCCTGGCTGGAGCAGGCTTTGCCCAGTTGGTTACAGCTTCCCAATTTATGTTATTTTTGTGCAAGGCAAAATGTTGGCATTGCAGATCTGGGGGGTGTATTTCTTGAAGACATTTGTGAGAGAATCTTTTATTCATATGAATTTAATTATTTTTTTAGCCAAAAATCTGGCTGCAGCAAGATAATGTGATTTACTGTCAATGCCATAGCTGTGAAGGATCTCAAGTACAAAGCCAGTGGAATATCTATTCAGAAAACTATTGATTGAAACAAAATTACACTGAAAGGACAGTGTGAGTTCATTTTGGGGGTGTGAATCAGGAACCCTCACTGCTATTTTAATTTGACTGCAAATTCCTTCCCCCCCTGGCTGGGCACATGTTGTTCTTTCAGCAGGCACAGCCATCTCAAGGTAGCATCTGTGTTCAGAGACCTGCCTAGTTTGGGAAGGTGGGATTTGGTGAAGCATCTCTTCAGTCTACTTAATTTTTCTTGTTCTGTATGGCAACTGGTGGCCCTGGGAGCTGAGGGACACCACATGAGGGGAGGAGAGCTGTGAATTCCCCTTTCTCCAGCCAAGACACAGATGACAGAATGTGTTTCTGGGCTGGGTGGACACTGGATGTCGACTGGTCAGTGGCTGTTCCAGCAGTCATCTGGGTTTTGGTGGTACGGGGGAACCCTGCTTCATGCGGAGTCAAAGTGGAGGTGGGGAAGCCATGTTTTCTTCTGTGAGGCTCCTGTGTGCCCAGGAAATTCAAAAAGTTGCTTTGATTTTACAGTCAGGGGCAAGCATAGCTCTTCTCTGTGTTTGTTTAAAACAAGGGTCTTCTGATCATTTCCAGGGCCTGTTGCAGCTGCTGGCTTTGGTAAACCTTGAAAGGGTTTAGTTCCAGAGGAGAGACAGTATTTCAGCATTGAAGGGCTTTTTAATGCTCTCTGCCTAGGCTTTGGGAGCCTAGGTACACCACCCATCCACCCTGTACTGGATGATGAAAGGGCAAGGTACACAGACTTGCATGTTCATTAATTGCATGCAGTTAAGCCCTGAAGCTTTTGCAGTACCTGCTGAAATTGGGCAATTGCATTTGGACCAACACAGTTGCAGTTCCGCTCTTGAAATCCCGTTGGCGTCTCCCTGCCTCGATGGAAAGTCCTTGTCCCAGGGTTTGGGGTGCTGGTGAGTGATGCAATTTGAGGACCAGAAGAGTAAGGTATTTTTGTGAATTGTCCCCAGTATTCTTCTAACAGCTCAGAACCAACCATGCGTCCTGGCCGCATGGGATGAAGGCGTGAAATGGAGTCAGTACGGCACAGTTTGTTCCCTGAGCTCCTTCTCTTAGCGTTCAAACATGACAAGCTGTAGCTGAGCCTCTTGTATCCTGGTTCACCTCTCTGTCTTGTGGTTTCTCCATTGTAGGAAGAAAGGGAAGGGAAAGACTTCCCCCACACACACACCCCCCGTGAGCATGGCTAAACATCAGCAAAGGTCTCTGAGGTTGCATGGTGCTGGGTAAATGCTGAGTGGTATTAATAATAACCTGCCCCTTTTTGCTTGTGTGCTTCCCTTTGGAGTCCAGATCTTTTATTATTATTATTATAATTTATTATTATTGTAGCTGTTACGATGTGGGGAAGCTGAGGAGTGATGCTTGGCCGCCTCCATTGCTTTGCCTCCATCTTGCTCAGTCACCCCCTGCCTAGTGCCTGCCTGTGGGGTGGGTAGTTTATGTACCAATCCCTGACCAGCTCCTGATCTCTGGTGGGCTCAACCGTCACATGCAGGCTCAACCCCACCATCCTGGGCTGGTCGTGGATGGCGGGAAGACACTTTGCTCTTAGGTTGGAGCTGCTTCCGCCTCCTTGCAGATCCACACAGGGGGCAGATGGGGAGGTAGAAGAGAGGAGGGGGAGGGAGGTGGGGGGTGGAAGTCTGGCTGAAAGGGTTACAGCCAAATGCAAACAAAAACACGATGCAAATGAGCCGCTTGCAACAGGTAGCCTTAATCAGATGCTGTCAGATGAATTCAGCATCTCTCCGATTGTCGCCTGCACTAGCCTCCCGTTCGGAAGCCCTCATCTGCTCCAGATGTGGTTTAATTTACTGCGACTTGGCTAATTACTGTAATTAAGGATTAATTACTGTTAATTACTTTCACATAAACTCAACGCCAGTCAAAGAGCGGAGCCTTATGAAGCCTGCCACAGCAGCAAACACAAGCACGGCAGCTTGGGTGGGCCCGCCAGGTCGTCGGGGCGATCGCAAGCTGGTACCCACCACCCAGCTGGCCCCTAGCCCTGGCCTCCACCCCACGGGTCACCCCCTTCCTGGCCCTCCCAGGGCCGGTGGGCACGTGTGGCAGGGCTCCAGATGGCATCCAGTGAGCCAACCACCGTTATTATCGTTAATAATTAGATAGAGCGGGGATTTACTGTGCAAACGCTGGTTAGGAAGGGAGGCCAGCGGCATCTCCAGCAGGCTCTTGAAAGATGCACTGAACTAACCAGCTTTCCCATCCCCAGCCCTTCCCCGCACTCCCACCCACCCCCTTCTTCACCACCCCATCCCCAGTATGACCCCCTTCTTCCCCAGTAGACCTTTAATATGCGAAAGAAACAACGTTGTTATGCTTCCCTCAGCGTCACACATGCAAGAAGCTGCTTTAGAAAACAAGAGAAAAAAATCAACCCTGTATCTAAGGGAATGGGAGCTGGGAAAACCTGTGGTGGGTGCGGGAAGGAGCACCACAATGATTCGTGGCCGATATGGCATGCAGTATTCCCATGGGAAGCAGGGGCCTGCTGGTGGTGGGAGGGCTTGTTCTGCTTCCCTGGCTCCCTTAGACTTGTTAGGCTCGGTATCTATTTGCCTTATTAGTTTTAGAAGTCCTGGGGCTTTTTCCACCGCAGCAGAGGGAGGAAGACCTTGGTGCTAGGCTGGGAGGATGAGGTGCAGTGGTGATGGCAAAGCTGGGAGCGTGCTGTGCCCCGTCCTCACCCGTTGCCCGCAGGCCTGGCTCGGTCTCGTGGCCGCGTGTGTAATATGAAGGCAGGATGGGGAGAGAAAAATTGGCATGATTAGATGGGTATTGTTCTATTAGATCTCTGCCTGCTTGCTGTTGTGTCTCAGCATTTGAAGATGAAACATATTCATTTAGCTCCCAGGATGAATGGTTTTAATAAGGGGAGCAAGATGAGGTGGGGTAGTCCTGATGACTTCAGAGACCCATCAACTCTCCCCCTAAGGCCATTTCGGTGATGACATGGGCCACACGACCATTAACGCCGCAATCAGGACAAGTTTTCCGTGTCCCTGCGAATCCTTCAGCTGGGAAGAGCGTGTTTCGGAGACCGGGAGGAGATGTGTATCAGCGGTAATCGGATTGAGCCTGCAGGGAGGGCAGGCGGGGGTTGAAGCAGGGGCTCCCAGGATGCAATTCCCAGGGGGAGACGAGGGGGAGTAGGGATGCAGGCTGGCTGCCTGGGGGGGCTTCGAGGGGCAAGTTGCCAGATGGTGTCTGCTGAATTGCCACCTTCTCCGCATCCTG
This sequence comes from Megaceryle maxima, assembly GCA_024605025.1. NCBI lineage: Eukaryota > Metazoa > Chordata > Aves > Coraciiformes > Cerylidae > Megaceryle > Megaceryle maxima. The sequence continues at coordinate 55,090 of JANHGN010024482.1, forward strand.
GCACCTGGCTAATGCCAGCCTGAGCAGAGGCTGAGACCTTGCAGTGCTCACTAGTTATTTCTGCTCCGTTCGGCACCTCTCTCTGCCATCCCACCTGGCCCCACCCCTTCCCTGCCATCCACCTCGAGCCCATCCGTGGCCTGCTCAAGCCCCAAATTACGATAATTCCCATGATTAGGAGCATCTCTGGGGGCAGGGGAAGGGACACCATGCGTCTGCTGGTGTCCGCGTGCCCCAGCCTGGCCGGTCTGGAGCTGGGGGTGTGTGCGGGGGGAAGCATGCTCCGACAAGCGAGACGGGGAAGCCAGCCAGTGCTCCGGCTGTCAGCTCTGCTCAGCCCGGCTGTCAGGCACAGGGATGCAGAGGGCCTTATTGTTTTAATTGACACCTTCCCCTCGCATCCTGTGCTTGGCCATCCCAGCCTCATCCTTCCTTTCATCTGCCTCTTCCTCCCTAGGAGGAAGTGTGGTGTGGTCCAGCCCTCCTCCTTGCCCCCCTTCCCCTGGTACCAAGACTGGGGGAGAAGCAGGGAGACTGAGGACTGGACTATGCAGGGGTCAGGAGCCTGGTTGGCATCCCTCACATGACATTTTTGTGTGCACTGATGTTCCTGAACATCTGAGTGTCCCCTGCAGATTTCCTTGATGCTGTCCTTTTCCAAGGCACTGCAGAAATGTCTCGTGGCAGCACTCCTGGGTAATTTTTGCCCATGAAATGACCAGAGCCTGAAGACCCATAGGATTTATGGTCATGCCTTGATGTTTTGGAGGCATCTCTTGTGTACTTACAGTGAGAAGGAGCTAGGGCTGGTTGCTCTGTGGAGCATGTACTGGCCATGCTGCAAGGCATTATGAAGCCCAAAGGAGAAGCTGAAAGGTGGGGGGGCTGGAGGTGCTGGTAGGATGACTTCATCTTCCTTGGGCATCTCTGATGCAGACTGTGTCCAGCACATCAGGATGTTCTGCTGAAACCCAGCAGAGTCTGCTGCTTTCTGGGCCAGAAGAGGAGCAGGAGAGTGATGGTTTGTGGCTGGTGCCCCTTTCCTGAAAGGGACATCAAAGTCATCTTCTCACTTTCCCAAATGAATGGGAAGTAGCAAGGCTTGGATTCCTTGTCCATTAGGAGCTGTGGGCACAGGCTGTGACTTGGCTGAAGCAGGGCCAAAGCTTCCTCCAGAAGTTTGCTCTTTTGGGCAAAGGACCCATTTGGAAAATCCCATCTCAGGAGCTCCAGGTGCAAGGGTGCATTCAGCTCTGGGGAAACTGAGACATTCAGTGCCCAGGACTGGTGCTCAGCCCAGCTCTGATGACATCCACCACTGCCTGGTGTGTGCAGCCGCTCCCACAACCTGATCTTGGTTGCTCCATCCAGTGCCCCACAACTTGCCTAGCCCAGCTAGCAGACAGGCTCCAGAGTTGGTCCTTCCCTTGGATGGCGGCCTCAGAAAGCTTTGCTGTGACTGCGGCTGGTCCTGCAAGGACCAAACCTTCCCTTCTTGCCTGCACCACTCAAGTAAAATCTAGCTGCCCTTCCCTCTTCCCCTGGCTTTCCTTGCCAGGGGTCTCATGAACCAAGTCACCTACAACATTGAAACCAGGCGGCCAGCGCAGGCAGCGGGGAGAGGTGTCCCGCAGACTGTGCCGTCTTTGCTCTCTATTTATTTAAAAGTTGGGAGCCCTTTGATGTCTGCCTCTGCAGCTCGCATTCTGCCAGGAGGCTCGGAGCAGCCTGCGAAATTAGCCCAGAAAAATGACGCTTTCATGTGGGTTGGGTGACCCAAGCGGAGAAGAGATTTCCAAGGGCTTTGTTCTACTGCGGGGAAAAATGTTGTTTGGGGTTTGGTGGGTTTCGACAGAGCTCTTCTTGCCCTTCCCTTTTTCTCCTACTGAGGGGTGGAGCTGGGGGTTTTGGCAGGGGAAGCACACGTGGCAGGCTGCTGCTCAGCGGGAGACTGGCCCTTCGGTGATGGGCTGGGGTTCTGGGTACATGCAAATGCGTCTTGTGCTTTAGCAAGGGATCTCCCAGAGCCGTGCTCCAGCTGGCCTGGGGGAAGAGTCAAAAAACCCAGTTATTTCAAGATCACCTCCCACAGCTTCAGTTTTCTTCCTTACTTGCCCTAAAAAGCATCCAAGGCAGGGCACTGCTCTCCCAAGCCATGGTGGTCCTGGCTGTGCTCTCGGTTGGCTGTCAAGCCAGAGATTGCCGCAGGTGGGTTGTATTCAAGTATGGCAGGTCCATGTTTGCTGTCCTTCCACAGTTGTGCTGCGACTGTGAGCTTTTTTCACCAGGAGTTTGCTCCTTTCCTGACACATTTGTTTGTTTTCTTGGGAGGTGGATGCAGTTGCGTTGCTTTTCACATCTTTTCTGGGACCCATCCAGGTCCTCCCAGTTGTAGTGGAACCAGCAAAGACTGACCAGAGGTGCTCCAGTGGGAAAGGTAGAGATGTTGTCCTGCCTTTGGAGGTGGATGTGTTGGCAAACTGATTTTCAGGACCCTGGGGACTTGGCAAGGGAGCATATCTGCATCAGGGCGATGGTGAGGGGGTGCTGTATCACATCCTGAAGTACAGAGCACTTTGGAAATAGAGCAATGAATGGGGTTTGTGTTTGGGGTCTTTTTTCCCCACTTTATCTTCCCTGGGACTTAAAAAACCCCCACAACAAGCAACCCCAACCCGCCCAACAAATGAAGCCACCAGATAATTAAATTTCTCCCCAAAGCAGGGCTGACACACAGAACTAGCTGCCATAGACACAAGCACAGCTCTTACCCTGTTATATATCTCTTGCTTAAAGACCTTGTGCCATCTTCCTGCCTAGCAGGGGGCGTGGGGCCTTCCCAGGGAGCTCCCTCCTCTTCCTGGGTATGATTCCTTCAGCTTTTGCTTGGGGGATGCACAAATGTGACGGAGCCCCTTGCTATGGTCTGCACAGGTCCCTGGCGCCTGCAGGTGCCGTGTGTGTGTGCGGGTAGGGTGCGGGCTATACATGGGAGTGTGGTGTTTAGGCTGTGTTAATGAGCATACGGGGAGAGTGAGGAAAATGGATCATTCATGGTTACGATCTGGCCACTGTCAAAATACGGTGTTATTTTGACGGTTGCTTTGTCTTTGCTCTCCAAGCAATATGAAGGTAGTTTCTTAGCAACAAAACTGTGTTCTCAAACAACACCAGTGAAAAACAACCCCCCAGAAGAAGAGGACAGCCTCAAGAGCACCTTTCCCGTGTGTCCCCGGCCACGCCACGTCTGTAAAATTAGATGGAGAATGTCTTACCTGGTGGCAGGCACTTGCCCATGGCTGTGGTGACATGCTAGCATTGCCCCAGTCCCCCTTGGAGTGAGTTCCTTGGGATAGGATCACTATCCCTTTTGTAGCTGGGTAAACTGAGGCAGCCTGGGGTGGGAAGAGTGTCATGGGATGCCTTTTAGATGACACGGGAGGGTTTGAGATTCTGCATAATGAAGCTTGCCACGTGGTGGCTGGCAGGCGCTTTCTTGGACCTCTCTCGGCCAAGCTCTTCTCCAGGGTCTCATTGCTGCGTCTCAGATGGATCCCAGAAGGAGGGCGGGAGGGAGCTGCCTGCAAACAATTTTGGCAGTGGCTCTCCCGTGCAATTTGGAGTGTCTGTCCTTTGAAGGCAGCGCTGGGCCTGGTGTCTGTGCTGACGTTGGAGTCCATGAGAGCAAGCGGTTCCTCCAGCCAAGTATCTGCCAGGCTGTGTCGGGAGAACTTTTATCATTTCTGTCACAGACATCACAACTCGCTTGTCTTACCATACATCTTCCTAAATGTGACAGAATATTCAGCTGTTATTAATTGAATACTCTCTAATTTAACTGCTTAGCAGGAGGGAGAGTGACTGGTTTGTCTCAGCATGGAGAGCTGCCATCGGGTGCACAGGAGGTTTTTGGGGTGTGGAGACGTTATTTGGGAAGTGAAGTGGGGCTTTTGTTAGCATGGGGAGCCCCCTCCCCTGCGTGGCCCTGATCCTTATCCTGCCAGGGAAGGGCTCCAGCATCTGCTGTGTCTCCTTGTCCTGGGGCAGGTGGCCAAGCCTAAGACTGGAGATGCTGAGGACATTATTGCCTCTCCATCCCATCCTGGCACTACCATCTAGGGATTGAGGGGAAGGGACACCACAGGAGTATGGCCAGGAGCTGGTAATGGTCCCTGGGGGAAGGGTGGTTTGGACAGGGTTGTCTCAAAGTCCTTTCAGGTGTCTGGAGGTAACACCTGCAGTGGGTAAATCCCTCCTTCTCTCTTGAGCTGCTGGAAGCAAAGCTCAGCCCCTTTGGTGGGCTCCTTGCCTTAATTGCAATGCCCGTCATGGCCTGGCCAGCTCCTCTGTTCCCAGCAGATCCCAGTTGTGGCTCCTTGTCTTCCTCCTCTGCCTTAACATCCACCTTCAGAAGCACCAAAGATGTTCCACGTGCAGACTAGTTGTTATTGTAGGGTTGCTGAGAAGCTCGGCTCTGTTGGAGGATGTGGGAGTCAGCCCTCCTTGCTCTCACCTGGGTGCGGGCTGGTGGGGGACCATCCCCTCCAGCCACCCCAGCCCCATGCCCGCTTGCACACACACGTGCTCGCCTCTCTCTGCCGCTCTCCCTGAAAGTTCAAACCTGGAGTCAAGTTTATTGTTTCTATCTCGTTTATTTTAAGTATAGTTTTACACTTTATTATATGCTGTGACATCTTAAATGGAGCCTGTCACTCTATCTTGACTACTGCTAGGGGCTACAGCCACTTACTGTGTCAGGCTTTTCGGCAGCCCTGATTAACGATATCAAAACGAATGGATCCCGGCGCAGGCACAAGCACAAAAATCAAGGGGCGATTTGCATATTCAAATCGCGCACAGCGTCAAAAGGTGACGGCTCATGCACGTATTGCACTGACACACCCCAGGGACGCACGTACGAGCTGCCGTGCATCCCCGTGTACGGGACCTCTATGTGTTGGGAGGGTCCGTGCGCACCTACATCTGTTTTATTTAGTATCTTCAGCCAAAACGAAGAAGCTTTTCTCCTTTTTTCCATGAGTTTTTTCATCTCCCTGGACAATACATCAATTAGGATAGCTAAATGGAATAATACTACTCTGTTTTTTTCTTGTGAGCCTGTTGGGATACGTTGCAGAATTACCCACGCAAATTTTTTTTTTTTTTTTTTTTTTTTTTTTCCTGAAAGTAACATTTTGTTAGGTTAATTCATGCACTGGAAAAACAAACTTTCTGTTCTTCCAGTCCAATCTCCACTTACAAGTCAGGTTTTTGTAACCCTGTCATTAAAATGCGAGGTAGCCTACAGTAATTTGAATATTTCATTCCGCCGGCTGCTAATGCACTCTGCATTACAGATGGTACTTGCTCCATCCTTCTGGACTGGGTTCAATTATAAATGAAAGTAGGGAGCTGAGATTTGTCTTTTTGTCTCTGCTTAGTTGGAATAACACAATAAAGCTTGATGGGTAGGAATTCCTCAAGCTGCCTCCTCTCTGCCCGCAACGTCTCCCGTGTAGCTTTCCTCTCTCGATAGCAGATCTCGCTTGTCTTTCAAGTTGAGCCTGGAGTATTTGGGTTGGCAATGGCGGGGTTTTTCAGAAGTCAGTTTTGGCTCAGATGTGTTGTATCCCCTTTTTGGAAGCGCCCAGTTCAGTCCTCCTTTCTCTCTGTTTATTTGCTGGCCTCTGCTCCCCTTTTGCAACCCATGCAGGGAACAGGAGTAGGAGAATCCCGCTTGGGCTGGGGGAGGAGGGTGCTGGATGGCTTTGGTGATGGTGAGGACACTGCTGGGATGGTGGGGACATCTCCCTCTCCTACGGTGTGCCTTTCTAAACTGCGACAGGAACAACAAACCGGTCCTCAGCTGGAGGGAAGCAATGGGGATGCAGAGCAGCCCGCCTCCATCGCAGGGTTGCTGCCCTGGGCTCTTCCCCAAGCCCCTGGGAATACCAGGGCCCCTGGAGATCCAAAGAAAACATTCACCTCTGCTTCATGATTAACAAAAAGGGGGGTCGCAAACCTCTCGCCCAGCTGCACGGAGGCTCTATATTACATACAGATGCCTTTTGCAAGCTCCTTCCCCATCCCCGGCCGGTAAAAGCAATATTGCCGAGGGAGTCGGAGGAGGTGAGGGCAGGGCTTTCAATTTGGTTTTACATTTACAAGGACCAGATGGCCTCACTGGAGATGATCTTTGATCTGGGACGCAGCCGGAGTCAGGCAAAGATTTTATTCCCCCCCCCCTCCCCCTCCGTATTATACTGCAGCGCGGTTTTAGCGTGGGGCC